>FWCC01000275.1:0-93352 GCA_900169235.1 Zarea fungicola
GTGGTGGGTGCTGGCACATGTACCTGTAGTACATAGATCAGCGGGTTGTAGCGACCGCCACCACTGCAGGCAAGTAACAAATCTGGCCAGTCGTCAGTGGCTTTCAGCTTGGTCAAAGATAAGACAAAATACAACAAGCCAGCCCAAAAAACTTTGCATCTTTCCTTTTTCACAACGATCCGGCCCTCGCATCATCAAATAATATCTATTTAATACCTTGAACGTGGAATATAAGTTCGGCGTCGCCTATATTCATCAATGCCCAACATCGCCACAGTATAGCGCCCATCACTGATCGCTCCTATTCTCAACGCAGATTTTCTTCAAATGCTTGCTAGAAAGCTGCGGGGAGCAAGGCGATTCAGGTTTAATTCACGCCGGTGATCCTAAGTACGGAAATAATCAATCTATCAAAATATCTGCAATTTTCGGTTATTTTATCAATCGCAGCTCTGCCAAGAGAAAACCTGTCAGCTAGGTAACTCCCAGCATCACGTAGTTAACTCTGTTTCGCAGTAGCACTCATCCGGCATAATAGGTACCTACTACTACAGAGTACTGGAGGCTGCTTCTTATTAGGGTGGGCACACGCACGCGGAGACAGAACGGAACCCCCACCACCCCCTTCAACACTCGAACCACCCTACCAAGCCGTTGGTACTTGGTCCGCCTGTAGCATCTCACGCGATCCCCTCCATCCTAGATCGTGGTGCGTTCTTTTTACGCCTATCAATTGCTGCCCGACAATCACCGGGATTAGCCTCTTCTCATCTGAGATCCCATCATCCAATTATCGGAAAACTCGTCCCCGCACTCGTTTCCGGCTCACAAGAGAGCTGTGTGCCCCGCCCCCCGTTCCCCTCTCATTGACAGCGGCTCGGGTTCCCTGTCTACCTTTTTTTTTGGGCGTCAGGTTCGCTCGTTAGGCGCCGCCCGCCAGCCAGCTTGCCTCAGCCATGGGGAACAACCAGTCATCGGGGTCCAAGTCGACCACGCCGTCCTCGCAGCAGCCACAGTCGTCTGGCTCAACTTCGTCGCCGGCGTCGTTGTCGCACGACCCCAACTCGGCACGACAGCAGTACCACCACCACGCCAGCACCGGTACCGCAGCCCGCAACAGCAAGGACTCATCGGCTGCCTCGTCGTCGCGAAACATCATCCCCGCCCACGCTCCTCACCGCTCTGCTGCCGCCCCTCCTGAGCCCTCGCTCGCCCAGGCCCACGGCTCGACTTCCATTGCCTCGCGGCCCAAGAGCATATCGGCCGCCAGCGCAACCCTTCCCCCGACCGCCGTCTCTTCCCTCAACGACGCCTCGCCGCACAGCATCCCCTCCTCCACCTACTCCGCCAAACCCTCCGCCGCTGCCGCTGCTGCTGCTGCCCAGTCGGCCCGGCCCGCCGCTCCCATACCCATTGCCGAGCCGTCCAAGCCAGTCGACGTCCCGGGCGGTGCCACGCCTGGCGTCTCCCGCACGTTTGGCATTAACCGCACCGACTCCGAGATGGCCGACTCCCATCTCATTGTCAGCGGCAGCATCTCCGACATGTACAATGCCAGGCCGCCTCGCCTGCCACTGCCCATTGAGGAAGAGGTACACACGCCTGGCTCGCCCATTCTAGGTGCCGATGAATCTAGTCCTGCAGGCGATATTCCCGAGATTGAACAAGAGTCGTCCGATGGTCTTACGAGGAAGAGCTCAGCAGTCAGCCAGACTACTTATGATGATGAGGATTCACACGAACTGCGTGTCGACAGATCTCGACCTGTTGTGCCTACACGGATCGAGTGGAACGGCGGCGGTGAGAAGGTTTATGTCACGGGTACGATTTTCCAATGGAGCAGGAAGCAGCGTTTACACCCCATGTAAGTGAGAGTACTGCGGCATGACGGACACAGAGGCGTTCCAAAACTAAACCGGTTGTTTTGCAATAGTGAGGGTAAGCCAGGCTGCTTTGCTGGCACCATCTATGTGCTGCCAGGCACCCACCATGTCCGCTTCGTTGTGGACACCATCATGAAGACATCGCCCGATCTGCCAACCACTGTCGATTTCGGAAACAACCTGGTCAACTACATTGAAGTCAGCGCCGAAATGGCACTCCAACAGCAACTCGAACTCGCCAAGCCAGGTCCCGACGGGCAGGTTAGAGCCGTGTCTTCGGCGACGGCAGGCGCAAATTCGGCATCTGGTGTTGATGAGCCACCAAAAGCCCCAAAGTACAAGGCCCTCCCACCGCGTGACTGCTACCGCTGCGAGATTCCGCAGTACCTCGTCGACTTTGACCAGACAGAGGAGTCGCCCGCGTACCAAAACGCCGTCAGTGCCATTGAGAAGCTGCCCACGCCGCCCAGTCTACCCGGCTTCTTGAGTAAACCCATTCTCAACGCTGCAACGCTCCTGAAGGATGACAACAGTGTCCTCAACATGCCCAATCACACAGTTCTCAACCATCTCGCTACAAGTAGCATTAAGAATAATGTTCTTGCTGTCTGCGCAACGACGAGGTATCGCGGCAAGGTAAGTGTTTTCAATCGTTGATTTACAGATGTGACGTGCCATGCTAACTGTTCATGCAGTATGTGACGACAATAGCATACAAGCCTACTTCGGCGGATGAAGGTTAAATTCAGCATCAAGGTTTTCAAAGATGGGGTGCATGTGGCATATACGTTGCTTTGTTCTAGCATTATTCATTGTAGTTATGGCGCACAAACAAATGGGCTCTTTCAAATAGAAACTGTGGGTTTTCTTTTTCTTGAAAAACTTTTAATAAATAGGGCAATCTCGCAAGTTCAAAGCCGCTGGTAGGTTTCATGTAGTCTATGCTTCTATATATCAAGTGTGTGCTAGGAGACTTTCCCCGTTTGTATGGTAGTTTCATCGTCATTAATTTACTTTTATTCTTATTTCATTTTCGTCGTCTAATCCCTCCATTTGACAAACACCTCGTCCGTTCTAAACCTCTGCGTGCACTGGCTCTCCTCCAGCGGCGTCGTGTACCCCGTTCGGTAGGCCAGCAGTCCCGCATGCGCAATCATGATGCCGTTGTCGATGCAGAACCGCTCATCCGTCGCAAAGACACTTCCCCCGCGCTCGGCCGCCATCTGGCCCATCATCTCTTGCAGTCGCTCGTTGCATCCCACGCCGCCGACAATAAGCACCTGCCGTGAGCCGACGTGCGCCATGGCGCGCTCCGTAATCTCCACCAGCATCGCGTAGACGGTCTCCTGCAACGTGAAGCACAAGTCCTCGGCTGTAAAATCGGCCGTGCCCGCCTTCACCTGCGCAGCAAGGGCATCGACGCTGGCGAGGATGCCAGAAAAGGAGCAGTCCATGCCCTTGACGGTGTAGGGCAGGTCCAGCAGCTTGGTGCCGTTCTTCGCCATCTGTTCAATGTTGTAGCCCGGGGCAGGGTCGTTGCTTATCTCGAGCGTGCGCGCGAAGCGGTCGAGGCAGTTGCCGACGGCAATATCGAGCGTCTCGCCAAATATGCGGTAGCGCTGCTCGGCGTAGGCAATGACTTGGGAGTTGCCGCCGGAGACGTAGAGGACGACGGGGTTCTGGGCGCCAGTGATCTCGCGGCCCATTTCAATGTGGCCGACGCAGTGGTTTACACCGACGAGGGGAACGCCCCAAAGGAGAGAGACGGCGCGTGCGCCGACGGCGACGGAGGTGAGCGGCGCGCCCATGCCTGGGCCCTGGGTGAAGCAGACGCAGTCGATCTGGGTGCGGGGGTCGGTGATGTTGGCTTCGGCGAGGGCACGGCGGACGAGAGCAACGAATTCGGCGCGGTGATGCGCGGCCGTGTCTTTAGGGAGGAACCCGGTACCGGGGGGCGAGACAAAGGTGTCACGGAGGTTAGAGAGGATGGTGGTCTTGGTCGGGGTGTGCTGGATAATGCCAATGCCGAGCTTGTTGGCGGAGCCCTCACAGCCGAGTGCTATCCATGATGACTTGGTAGCGTCCATCGTTTGTGTGGATTTAAATGGTGTGTATAGTGTATATGTATTTGGTTTTGATGAAGATCGTTGGCAAAGGTTATGGCGGGGTCATGCCTTCACCAGATAGCCGTGATAAGTGAGTAAATAGTCGTCGCTCTATATGGCTCCAAACTGTCATGTAAGTTCACTGGGGCCTCTAAAAAGTGTCAATGAAGGCTGAACTAAACAATAAATACCAAAATAATGCAAATTTAGTAGATGAAATCCAAATATTAATGTTTCCTAGCAAGGCATGTAGTTCAAAACGTCCATGGCGGGGCACTCGAGGGCCGCAGGCGCGGCAAAAAAAAAAAAGCCTGCCGCACCAAAGTAGCTTATCTAATCGCTAATGCTAAAGAGTGTGCTTGATGAATTAAAAAAAAAAAGAGACGACCGAAGATACCATGTTAAAAGTCCGCTAACAGATTCAACACTAAAAAGGTACATTCGCTTGTTAGTACTGGACAGGCCCACTTTCCGAGCCCAGTCACCAACTCAGTTCTGCACCACACCAGCAACCAATTGCTACCAACCATTCTTCATTTTTGTTCACCTCATGACTCTTTGCAAATTTTCTGCCCTTTATTTTCTTTCCCTGTCCCTTACTTCTTTTATAATCTTACTTATTGTGCAGGTCAGATTGGTAACATGTACGCTACTTCCCAGGATCGTCAACATTCTTAAACAGTCATCTGCTCAGCTTACCAGCACACCCATCCTCACTCAGATTCAGTCAGCTCAGCCTCGTTTGTCAAGGCAAGAAAGCGGAATACCTGCAACAGTGCCAACTTGCCGCAAGCAACGACTTATCGACTCCTTGATGCGTCACTTCTAGTAAGCATTACATATATTCGAACCAGTCTCACATACCCGCGGAGCAGCTATGTCAATATAAGCCTGTAACCACCACCCCGCCGCCAGCCTGTTTCACCATCATCTATGCCAGCCTCCCCGCTGAGATACCATGGACATTGCCTCGCCAGGCAAGCATTCCATATTACGAATAACCACGCTGCAGAAGAGAGAATTTTATTTCTGATTCAAATCAGATATTTTTATTCTTTTATGAATTTATGCCGGGGGGCATCTTCATCTAAAAACCCCAAAACATGAGCCAAACTCCCAACTCCACGCAAACGAATGTGCCGATCCTAGGCAATACTTATACATCGAACTGCCTGTCCGCCCGTTTATCCTCCCAGAAATATCGAAAAACACGCGCTATATACAAATCATCTTCTCATGTTATACACGACAAGAGCCCCGCCTCACGAGGCTGCTTGCGCTTGCTGCGGTGCTGCTGCTGGCGGCGCCGGTAGCGTTCTATTCGCGCTATTAGGTTCTGGTTGTACCGGTGGTCTGCCCCGAAACAGATACGAGCTAAGCGGAATAGTAGCCCGGAACTTCAAGGCTCTTGTGTCATACGGGTCCAGCTCATACACCGGTGACTCCACATCCTCTTCGTCGTCAGAATCATACTTCCAACGGTCTGAATATCCTTGCGAGTCCGTTTTGCGAGGCATCGCCATGCCTCTCCGGTCTATCCAGAGGCGGCTCAACCGGCCAATTCTGCGACGGAATGCCGGCTGATTGGTCTGCAGCGGCTCGCTCGCAATTCCACCTGCCTTGAACTGGAAAACTGGTCCAGCCTGTGGCTTATCCAGTTGCATTGGCTCCGGTCCAACTTCATCCACTTCCATTGAGTCTGATGACACGGATGCAGGTGGCGTCATTAAGTACTGCGTCTTTGCCGGGCGAAACTTGAGCTCTAGGCCCTGTTCGTGCACCGGTGACAGCGGGTCTACAGTGAGATCAATATGGTTCTGATTCCATCTGCGATGGTTTTGAACCTTGGTCTCAATTTCAGTACGGAGCTCCTTCTCCTTTTCAGCAAGCTGGTCAGCAAGTTGGACAAGATCGGCTTCCACCTGGCGGCCATCAGACCGCACAGGGGCACGGATATGGGTGCCTGCAGCCCGTGCAGCTGCTGTTGCGTCTACAGGCTTTCGCTTTTGTGGCTGTGAAGGGAGTCAGTTATGAATACATGATGATTTGGCGATGACACGGCGCTTACCTTTTGGTTGACAAGTTCGTCATCTTCGCCCTTGATGCCCAACCTGAGCTTGATGTGCTTGAGCCTCGCCCGTTCCTCGAACACGGCCCGTTCCATGTGCAAAAGCTCACGCTTCATCATTTCACGTTCATACGATACGAGAACAAGCTGGCGACCATCTTCAAGCTCACGACGCAGGCGCTTGAGCGTCTCCGCAATTTTATTGTCGCGACCACGCGTCTTCCTCGTTTGTCGGGCTTCACGACGTCTAAAGCAAACATAGGGGTCGGTGTCGTCGGTTTCTTGGTGCGTTTCGAATTTAAGGTTTGGATGCAGCGGCTTGTTACCGGCCTCTTGACGCTTCGACTTCCAATACTCATAAATGGCCTTGGCATGCTGCAGCAAGTTCTGGGCTCCAAGATGATTTAATCCCGGCACCATCATGTCATATGCAACAACGGTATTGTCAACCGAAGCGAATGGAGTTTGCTCGGCAGCCGTGTCCTCAAAGACTTCCATGATGCGCTCAAAGTCATCATCAGACAGTGCACCCGCAGGTCCGGGCTTGCCATTATACGTCGTGAGGAAATCATTATCCTCTGTACTCATGTCATATTGGCAGCTGATACACTCCTCGACTGTTTGGGAGAAGCGAATATAGGTGGATGGTTTGTGAAACTGAGCAGGATAAAGCTGTTCATAGTTTACCTCACTCTCCTGTGGAGGCGGGACGGGAATTTCTTGATCATTACTTGTTCCTGCATCCTTTAGAATGGATTGCAAGTGGTATTCCTGGCGGCATCAGGCGTGTTAGCGCCAATCTGAGGTGTGGCAGATGTGCCCATGCAGGAATCGGAAGAGTGACAGGGGTTGCTTGGGAAGCGGGTCACGTGGCAAATCTCGTGATATCAGAGGCTTTGGTAGGGGATGATGGACGAACCTTTTCCTCGGCGTGTTCGACACCGGTTGCGATTTGTGATTCAGTTGTGATGGTCTCGTACTCTGTAGCATCGATCTGATCTTCCCTGAGGACCGGAAGGGCCGTCTTGACGCTGAGCTTTTTGACCCGAACCTTGCGAGACGACATGATGCAGGGGTGGAGGAGAACGGCAGGAAGCCCGCGGAAAATCCGCCAAAAAAATCACTCAAGTCATAAATCGGGGTCTGTAAAACAGAATACTGATATTTGCCAGATGGAAAAGGTGCTGTGGTGGCACCTTTTTGATGCGCAAAATCTCGCGGCGGATGAGGTGACGTTAGGATTGTTTTGCCGCGCGAAGAATTTTCACTGAGCATCCGTGGAAAAATGGAGGGTGTTGTTTGTTGACCCAGTTAGACACACAAAGTCACTAGACTGCCAATTTTGTATGGTAAGGTACATTACTCTGCAAAAAGCCGCCCAATTCCCCCTCTTTCCCTTCCCCTGAAAGCGCTGGAGCCTACGCCGAAAGCAGCTACTGCAGCCACCGTACGGGACCGGAGTGTCCTGTGCCGCACTGTCACAGGACAGGTACCTCCTGCACATTTCTGTGACGTTTTCACGCAGATTCTGGTACATCAACACGTCTGCTTAGTAACCAGACGCAGGCAAAAACATAGTCTCGTCGAGAATATCGTGACTTGTAGAATGATATGATTTGTTCGGCAACACTGCAACATTCGGTTTTTTCGCTCGCATGATCTCATAGCAGCTCAACGCAGTGTAGTCAGCCAGCTTCTGCGAGTTTCCTGTGTGCTTTATAATGCCTAGAACTAGAGGCTGGACAGTTTTTTTCATTGGTGAGGCTCCTTAGACGGCTACAGTGTTAACAACGTTTGGAAACCCAAAATACAGCCTAGAGTTTATAAGCACAGAGAATCCTCACCCAATAATACATAGCTGCGCCAAAAACCTTTCAAGTCAATCGTTATAGACACCCAAATATGGCCGACCTTATCAAGAAGCGCCAGATTCGTTATTCGACTCACGAGTACAGGGTAGGTTGAAATGGTCCGTCACTTCGCTATGGTCCGTGCACCGTAGATGAACCCCTCCATCCACAGCTACATAGATCAGTACCCGGTAAACACACGACACTGGTATCCCAAGATCTCCACGACGAGCGGAGCGCTTGCTGGCCTCATCGTATCTAAATCATCCATGCAACATAGCAACTAAACGATAGGTCCGAAAAGACTTCGTTGACGTGCCGTTGTGACTCCACACACCACCGCGCATCTTGTCGCTCCGCTCTTCACAATGGGCAACACCACGAGCGCAGTCATGGACAACATTGTCCAAGGCTCCAACTGTTTGTCGTCCCGCCTTTCAAAAATAGCCAAATGGAAAGTTCTAATGCGCTACAGTCGACAGAGAAGAGGTTGATCGTCTACGGAAGCGATTCATGAAGCTCGACAAGGTACACCTTTGCTACAGTCTACTGCACAACTGGTAACTGATATACTGACCGCTTCATGCAGGACAACTCGGGTACAATCGAACGAGAAGAATTCCTCAGCTTACCTCAGATCTCATCAAATCCTCTTGCGACCCGGTTAGTAGTATCCGTGAAAATTGTCTGGAGCCAAAACAACAGACAACAGGCTCTCAGGCAAGCAAGTTGACAAACACACGATGCTAACACTGTTTTTTTCCCCGGCAACCAGCATGATTGCCATATTTGACGAAGACGGAGGTGGCGATGTTGATTTTCAAGAATTCGTGTCCGGACTCAGCGCATTTAGCAGCAAAGGAAACAAGGAGCAGAAGCTGCGCTTCGCCTTCAAGGTGTATGACATTGACCGCGACGGCTATATTAGCAACGGTGAACTCTTCATCGTTCTGAAGATGATGGTCGGCAATAACCTCAAGGACCAGCAGCTGCAGCAGATTGTCGACAAGACAATTATGGAAGCGGATCTAGACAAAGACGGCAAGATTAGCTTCGAGGAGTTTACGAAAATGGTGGAGAATACGGACGTGAGTATGAGCATGACTTTAGGTGAGTTTCGTGACCTGATACAGTTCAAGTCAGCCAAAAACAACAGTTGCCTGTTGTATCTGGCTTTGTAGCTCAAGCGACACTGGACTAACATGATTGGGGGATGGTAGATCAATTCTGAGGCACGTAGGGTACATATCAAATGACACGATGGCAGTCGCTGGAAGACTTGCCAGAAAAAGGTTCAAAATACAAAAATGACATAGCTTCATGATAATGATTACCGGAATTTTTCTATTTTCCATTTAAAACTTGGAGAAGATTCAAGTCCTCCGCTATTGGGCCATGCGTCTACTTTTGATTCTGGATATATTGGAAGGATGGAGAAGTACGTACAAAAGTTTTGCGACAGGCAAGGGGACGAAAACATTTTGCAGAGAACAAGCTATGAACAGTTGATGGCAAGGAAGGAAAACATACGGGAGAGGAAACGTTTCATACAGCCCTGCCTTTTTGGTTGCTGCGTACTCTGTAATTATTTATATGGTGCCATACAACGCAAAGCAGAATACGTACGATAATTTGCTTTGCTAGCACGGCACCCTTCCTTTTTCCAATTGACAGGCCTCATTTGTAGCTGTATTTCTCTCTCTCGATTTTTTCTTGTTACCACCAAGTCAACGCCTGCCATGCCGCTGCTGCCGCTCTCTCGTTGCTTGTTATAATCATACATTCTTTCCATTAACCCCTCCACTTTGTATCTGCGACATAACACCTTTTTTCTCACCATTTTCCAATTTTATCGTTCTTCTAATTTTTCTCTTTGACTGTACTTTCGTGCTCATGAAAAATTAGCGAGTAATTTGCTACTTCATCAGCTAATAAACGGTTCCCCGCCTTGAACGTATGGTTTTGGGTTTGTGGTTGCAAGTCCATGCATGAGCAAGGCTTAGCTGAAACAATGACAATAAAAAGAAGGCATAATTTCTAGCACAACACTGAAATGTATATGAATTACATTGCATGCCGCATTACACTGGCCAACCCGGTCAGATCATCGCGACATAGACCCCATCATCGTACTCGTATTGCTGGGGCAGCTCGGCTCACTTATACTCGCCCTAATGTTGGGATCTTGGTCGTCCCTCGCAGCATGTTCTCGTAGAAAATTAAGCCTTTGTGCTGGCCATGGCAGGCCAGAAAGGAATTCTTTTCAGACTAGTCGTAATTATTTCATTTTGCATTGCTCATTTCTGTCGTAATAGAGAGCGGCAAGACTACCAGGTATCCCATGGAGCAATCGTGCTGCAGTGGAAGATAGGATCATTGGCGCGGATTAATAGAAATAAGATTAAAAACCATGACTGTCATCCAGGCATGGATCCAGGAACCTGTCCATCAGGGTCCATCAACACGATTCGCATCGTTGTGATCACTTTCTTCACCTTGCTCGTAGAGGCTGAGAATGTCCTCTAATACTAAAACCCAGATAAACACGGTTAGCACTCAGCAGAGTGGAATAAAGACAATACGAGCGAATTCGAGCGTGAAATGGCTTACAAGTCTCAATTTTTTCCTCCCAGACTCCAAGCTGGTAGTCCACCAGCCCATACTTTTCAACTCCGTCGCAGAGACGGACAAGTTCGTCTCCCATCCTCATGATACTTCGCAGTGAAAGAGGTTCTGGCAAGTGGATATCAGATGAATCTTGCATCATAAATTGCTTTTGCTTGAACACGAGTCCAATCCACGCATTGTTAAAGTCTTGCCACAGTTTCAGGCGGTCTTTATGTAATAGCTCGTCATCTTCGGTCAGTCCTGTCGTAAGATTCGTCAGTAAGTCTGTCGTTAGACATCATTGCCAAGGAAAAAAGTGCGCCAGCTATCATGGCCTGGGAAGAGCAATGCAACTATCATGTAGTGACGAACAAAGGGCAAAGACCAAATTAGATCCCTGACTTACCCAGTTCCTCTACTTGCGATAACAACCAGAATGAAAGGCTTAATAGTTCGTCCGCTGCAGTTTCAAGGTTACCCTCTGTGATTCTTTGGAATACTTTGGCTAGGCGTCGTTGGTAGCCTTGCCACTTTTCTTCATATTCTGTCGCTCTGCCGCGCCCAGCGACTTCTTCTGGCATAGTGGCACCGCCAGTGCTCACGTCCGCGACCTGGTAGAGACTCTCGACCCCTGTAAGGCCGCTGGTACTGCCGGTGTCACCACTACTTCCTTCTCCGCCGCTCCCTGCGTACTGGAACGAAGAACCGATGCCTTGGTAGTATGCACTCGTCGATTCAGCGCTGGCTTGTTGGTCCAGAGACGCTGCTGCCCCCACGTCGGTATCAAAATAGGCCTGGCTTACGTCTGAATGTTCGGAGAGCAAAGGCGTGGAGGTTATGGGGTTGCTCCGATATGGCAGAGATGGCACGTAAGGAGATGGGTTGAAAACTGAAATTTGTGTGTGCGCTTGCGGCACACTGTACATCATCATGTTTGCGCTGTAGCTCTCAAATGGAGCTGTTTGCTGTTCCTGTGTGCTGGGACCATACTCAGCGTCATAAGGGAGCTGGGTTGATGGTATATTTGTTGTCCCCGAAAACGTGGAGCCAGGATCTGAGTAAAATTGGCCGCCTTCACTCGCGCTTGTCTCGAGAGTTCGCGATGAGGCTGGTACTCCAATCTGCCCATGGCGGTCTCGATCTGTCGGGACGTGGTTGAGAAGACTGTTCTGAGTAGTAGACCAAGCGCGCGGATATCTTTGCCCCTCGGAGATATTTGGGTTGTGGCGTCGACCCTGATTGCGCTCGTTCATATCCCCGGCAAAGTCGTACACAAAGCATCAACAATTTAGGCTTCGCAATTCGCCGGGGACAAGGAAGCAGACGAGGAGTTAGAATTTGGCAGTGCCGACGCAGCGTTTACCCAAAATGTTGAACAGCCCTTCCAACTTGAAGCTGTTCACAAGCAGAAATGCACCTTGATGACTTATCTGAGCTTATAAAACAACACTGGCGGTCCAATTAGAGGATTCAAAACCCAAGAAAAATCTGGCGACGAGTGTCAAGCTATGTGCGGCCCGATTTGATATATATTTGGCTGAGATATAGGACAAGGAAGAGTTCCATTCGAAATTACAATTTTGAAGTTCTCAATGTCAGCAAGATAAGGCGAATGAGATGATGGTGGATTTTTGTAGACACGATGATAAGTGACGAAGGATATCATGTGTATGGAGATGGCGAGGCGTGGAGTCGTAGATCGAGTTGTTCATGATTCGCAATGCCATATAACCGACGGTCAATGACAGCTAGGGCTTAGAGGAAGAGCTTCCCGCTTGCGATGCAAAATGAAACAAAACCAGAAAAACCAAAACAATCGGCAATCGTTGTTGGGTTGAACTTGGCAGAATGCAACGTCGCGGACTGGGCCAAATAGAACGTGCTGGGGCGAGTGACTGCCCACCTTTTGTGGGTGTAGAGTTAGCCAAGAGTGATGTGAGGAGCTGACTGAGGAACTGGATAGTCGAAAGCCAAGAATTTGTAGACCCGCCAGTGCCGATTAAGAGTACTCAGCAAGTGGATGCTCTAATAGCCAGGAAGTTGTAAGGAGTGGTGTTAGAATATGGGAAAGGAAAGGTGTAATTGGAGAAGAGGGTGTGGTGGCAGGGGTTAGATCTGGCGCAGACAAGGTGGGAATATGAGGCGTCCACAACCCCTGAGGTTCTAGAAGGAGGTTCTAGAAAGAGGTCATGTGAATAACGAATCTTGGTTTTTTTGCATCAAGGAGCCGAGGCGATCTTTGAACGGTTAAGCCGAAAACGCCCAAGGGTACGTTCGGGCCATCTGATATCGATTCAAGCCGGGGTATTCGTGGAAGCCACAAAAGGCATGCCCACTTGGCCAGATTAAATGAAGTGGAAAGGAGTAAAGCAATGAGGCGTACCAGTCGAGTCACGCTTCTAGAAGAAGAACATCCGGTGTCAATCATGAGCCTCTGTAGTGGATGAGCCTTGGGTGGTAGGCAAGGGGTGGCAGTATGCAGCTAAAGCTGCTGGCGGTTAAAGTAGACGGACTGATGTATAGCAGCACAGTACAGAAATGGGTAAGAAACTCAACAGGCGAAGTTTTCCAAGGCTAGTCTACATGATCTGCATCACAACAGCTGCAACTGGCCTCCGCTAAACAAATCTCGAGCCTGGTACAAGTTCTAGCTAGGGGCAGAGCCATCGCCTCGAGAGAGCGATGATTTGAGTTAGAAAAACTGGAGGCTAATGCACTGACATTTGGATAATGAAAAGGACCGAAGGAATATTCTCTTCTTAATATGGGTAAGGGTAGAGAAGGCTATGTGGAGGCAGGCGGAACCATTGAGTGTTTGTGCAACGAATTTGATGGAGAATAGCAACCATGCTGAAGAGCCACTCGAGTCAGGGATGGAAGATGTGCACGAACTCGGGCGTCGGAGCTGCTTCTTGCACGAGCCTGACAATTTATAACCAAAGGAGGGATGGGCAGAGAGAGCCACCAGCTTGTGAGTGGATTTAGTTACGAAGAAGCAGAAGTTATACAGGGGACCGAGAATGGAATTGTAGGGAAATCCCGAACCAAAACGAGTGTAAGTATAACAAGTGACGATGGCTCTGGCTTGCCTGTTTCGAGAACACGCTAGTTGCGGTGGCTGAGACTCATCAAATCTACGTAAGGGTATTGTAGCGACCTTGAGCTCGGGAGCCGTTTTGGTGCCTGACTCAGGGAGGTTGCAGATTTGGAAGCCATTGCCCTGATGTGGTCCAGTATCAAGTGCGTGGCAACAGATTTTGGGCGAAGACCGATGACTTGTGTGCCAACCAGTCCTCCCAGGTTGGCTGCTAGGTTACGTACTTGCTAGACCCGGCCCAGGAGCCGCCTTCTCCGGGAACCACAAGCCACGAGGACGGACGATCTGCCTGCACAGGGCAATTCAGATATGATTTTTGTTCTAGCCAGGAATTTTAAGCCAGCTGTTCACAAGCTACCGGGTTAGCCAAGCAGGCGGAGCGTTTGGCTTCATCAACGTTAGAGGTATAGATGCTGCCTGGTGCGTGAGGCTGGGTTCCGTTTGTGGTAGCATCGCACTGGTACTCGGTACTGCTCAGAGGGATGCACTCAGAAGGCAGCGATCAAGCCCACTATACTTTCGAGAATATGAGAGAAAAAGCCTGTCTTGTAGCTGGTTGTGGGCGGAACGCGTTGTCTTGCGACACCCGCTAGGCGCGACGCACCGACGGCATCCCCGCCTACTGAGAGGAGCAAGTTGTTGCCCCGCCCAGGAAGCTGAAGATAATAGTGCCCACCGAGCTCCCGAAGTGAGACAGCTCATTTCCAGTTAAATCGCCCATGGCTGTATCATCGATTGTTGAACGTAGCTATTACTGTACGTCGATTTAAGTTGATGTGCCCAGCACCTGTCCGACCATTCGGCGTAACGAAGGTAACGACGGAGAGCGGAAATGCCGACAGTGGCCTGCATGGACGGAGAATATTCAAATCCGTACCAAGTCGGTAACCCAGCAGCGCGGTATAAGTCGTCTGCAATACGCGGCTGTAGTGAATGAATGGCACGACTCAAGACCGGGCGATGATGGCGGGCCTTGGCGTAGATGGATGGGGGTCATTGCGTTCTTCACCGACATGAAAAAGCCTCCGAAGGATCAATACCAAAGGACAGGCAAATGGCCCCAAAAAAAAAATGGGCGCAGCAGTGGAAGGGCTGCAAGCCACTGTGGAAAGATTTGCGCCTCTACTCCGTAGTGGAGGCAGTAAAAGCAACGCTGTCTGAGGAAAGCAAGGATATAATCCCAGCACGGCGGTTGGCTCCAATAGCCCCTCCAAAGGAAAGAAGGGAGGCCCCGCCCCTTTAACTTGGCTAATACATTCTAAGATGAAATGTTAGTCAACTACGAATGGCATTAATCTTAGAAGGTAATTAGCTAGTGGGCCACCTATTAGCCGTCTCAACTGTCGGCTACTGACAGTCTGTCACAAGCAATTGCGTCAAATGAATGGCTCCTTCCATGTGCAAAATTGGCTAGTGAGTTGTTTAAGTGCCTGCCAAAATCCACTAACGGTTCCCACCTGCTGTTCCACCCGCCGCCAGCGCAATGGCAAACCCCACCAACCGCCCCCGCTGCCAACCTTGGTGGTAGGCTTTGCGGCCTCCTCAACGCCAGTTGAATAACCGGTACCAAGACACCACATTCATAGTTTGGTGTACTTTGAGCGTCCATCATCACCCGAGAGGTTTCAGAATAGGTACCAAGACATATCCCATTTCTGGTTCATCATCCTCGTGCCTCAGTTCTTTCCCTATTGCCCTCCATACTCGCTTTCCTCCGCCTTGTATGCGTACATGTCCCCAAGCACTTCTCTGCACGACTCCAATGCGAACGACTCGTTACGGCAGTCTACTTTTGTTTGGACAGGCTTCATGGTAGCAGTATCATGAAACCAGTTGTTCCTCCTTAACTGACACATCAATAATCCAGAAATCAAATAACTGCATTACTCTGGAAACAGACGCCCAAGTCTTCATCTGTATTGTATGTCCTACCACGTCGTGTAGATGCTTCGCTTTATTACTGCCACAGAATCATCGCAATCCAATAAGGGCAGTTTGGTCCACTGTGAACTGACAACGCCTTTACAGAAGTCAATATCGCCACTATCATCTCCATGTGCCAGGTGTACTACATGTGTCATAATGAACATGGCAGCGCCGTGGAAATAGGTCAGCAGCTGGCGGATACACCTCTTCGAGAGCAAACCAGCGGGTTCAAGACAGTGTGGAAAACCAAAATCTTAAACAAGAGTCGGCTCGGTCCAAGACAAGGATGCACCTGTGGCGCAATGTGAGCAATACGAAGATTTCCGAAACTGGAAGACCAAACACGAGCTTCCCCGAGAGGCTTGGGTGTATTCAAGCCTCAACTAGGGCGCGTTGAAGAAGCTGTCCAGACCATGTCGGTCTCTCCGGAACAAGTGGAAGTAGAACTGACACTGCTTGATCAAACGTCCCGAAGCTGCCGAATCCACAATGGCTCTATGTAGACTGACTCGGCGCCTACCTCGCTTCGAAGTACTTTGTTGCCTCGCTACTTCCATCTTAACTTGGTCATCGAAATACTAGGAGTTTGTGGCATTGCTGTCGTCCTGCAGGAGACCTGCTCCCGGACAGCCTCAAACCTGCTTATCCACTATGCTCTGTTTCTGGAAAAAGGCACAAGATTTCCCTGTCATGCCAAGCTGACCGCACCGTAATAAAGGATTTTCGATGAGCTGCCAGGAGTGGTTAGTTGGCAGGCCGAACTAGTACAAGACAGCGACGGATTAGCGGTTTTTGGATCCCTTCCTTACCCCTGCGAGTCGCTAACTGCCGCATTTTATAATAAGACGGTTTATGACTTTTATCTTATGGCTATATCGAATGCTGAGTATCAACGTCGGCCTTGCCCGACCTGATCAACCCTCGGCCGCTCCGAGCCGCCTTGCGTACATTACCCGTCCACTAGCACTGCACTGCATTGTCGTGGCCGTTGATTTTATCATCCCTGCAAACTTGGCAGCCCTACGTATACGTTATGACATAGCACAACAAGAATCAAGAAGAGCAAAATGTATCGAGAGTGGCCAGTTACGGCAGTACCAGGTTTGTTGAAAGGACTTGATACCTCATCCAACTAGCTAGTTGTGGCTTGTTGTCGCTCTGGCCATTTCACATGAAACTGAAACGTTGCAGCTAACGCTCCGATAAACTGTGTGACTGGGAGACGTGCATGCATTACAAGCTCGATGACAAGCCAAACCGGGCTGACCTGAACGCATGTATTGCCAGACTTCCACTACTAGGCGGCCGCCCGGCACGCGGACCCGAGAGTTTACTCAAATACTGCATCCTAACCATCCTATCCACTAAGGTTGCCATGTGGCGGCGGACTATTTAACCGCTAACTAGCCAGGTAGTTAGTTAACTACCTACCTACCTAGCTATAGTTAATGCTCTAGTACCAACCGTCGTAGAGAGTCCAAAATTTGTACTTGACAGGACCGGTTCCTCGACGCTAGGATTGAGCGGCGAACCAATACGGGCTGTTAGCGCCGTGGAGTTAATTGTCCAGTAGCTTCTAACCCCACGTCGGTAATTTGAGTTCGACTGTTAGCTACGGAATTTGCCATAGCGAAGGCAACCGAGGATTGGACATGCAGTTCCTCGGTTCAAGCGGGTCGAGGGTGGGCACATTACCATCGGATTCTTGCCCATCCGTGCGTCAGCAGATTGTTCCTTCGTAGCCTGTCCCAGTTCAAAAAGCAGCGCAACAATAAGACAGAAAACTCTGCTATTAACTAACTCTTTTCTCGGAAATGCCAAAGAGCTCTGCCATCCCCTCTAATTAAGGTAATTTGTAATATAAGAGATGACTTCATTGGCTTTTATGATGCTTTGACCTTCGCAATGAATCAGGTGGGGACTAATAAAGACAAGGACAGGGTTCTTGCCACGAGGCAGACGTGTATCGTGTATTCTTCAATTGAGACAGAAACAATATCTTTACACTGCCGCGAAGAACCAAGCTAGAAAATGTAACCAATTTTGGCCCACACGTGGATTTTGAGCTTCTAAATATATCGGCCGAGAGCACGGTCCTTAGCCGGCGGGATAATTTGAGTAAATTCTCCACCGTTGCTTATCAATTGTCAACGAAGCTTTTGTTCTACGGAAGTAGCATCAAGAGTGTAACTCCATCGAGCGAACCCCAAAGAAAAAGGGCGAAAAAGTAATCACTCTGAACAAGGGTGCTTGCGCTAGGGGCACCAGATATGCAAAAATCGGCACGGTATATAGCCTAGTGTTGCTGTGCACATTCTTCACTGGCAGGTTTCCGTCGTCTAAGCTAAGAAAGAGAAAAGAGCGCGCATGGCACAGCCTGCTCAGACGATTATCTTTCGGGGTTTTTTGCACACATTTAGTAGTAACATTAGCTGACTGCTGCAGGGATATAAACCGACGGAATTGGATGGAGGAAACAGGGACAAGTTACTATCATCATTGACATATATTTCATAAGTGGCGTTGGCTCATTATCAAAACAATGTCCCTTTAACATGCAGCGAACCAAGTGGCTTTATCCTCGTGAAACTGGAATCGACCAACAGACCCGGCAAGAAGCGAAGCTGCGTACATCGCGTAGGAGGGGGGATGAAGAAATGAAGAAATGAAGAAAAAAAAGTAATCGCTCTCTTTGTTTATAACTACATTGGGTGTTAATGCACTTAGAACGGATAATGTACACTATGCGGGCCAACCAGGCTACATGCTTGGTTGCATCGTTGGTGTCAACGACGCAAAAAGTAATAAAAACACCAGACCACTTGATCTGTATCTTTTGTTGGACGTTTGCCGTCCACCTTTGCTTCCTCTATCGCTTGTTCCAGGCAGGGCTCTTGCGGGCCTTGACGTGACCGTGGAGCTTTCTTTCAACCTTTCTGGGATCCCTGGTAATACAGCCAGCTGAGAAGAGAGTAGAAAAATAAAATGTCAGCAAAGAACGAAACCTTGTTCACCCAGAGACACCGAATCGAGTGAGAGTCAGGCTTACCTTTTCGCAGGGCGGGCTTGAGGGCGGGCTCGTGTGCCATTAGGCCTTTGGCAACGGCCAGGGTCATGGCCTCGGCCTGTCCCGTGGTGCCGCCTCCTTCTACCAATGCCCAAATGTTGTATTTGTCTAAGCGGCCTGTCGATACGAGCGCCCAGATGGCGCTCTCCCGGTCATGAACACGACCAAACGCTTCACTGAGCGTTTTGCCATTGACAAGAATTTCGCCCGTACCCTCGACGACAAAGGCACGTGCAGTTGACGTCTTTCTCCGCCCGACGCCAACCGCGCGGCCAAATCGGTCAATGGTTAATGGACGGGCCACATTTAGAAATGCGTTGACTGTTTTGGTGAATCGTGATACGGCCGTTTTCACCTCCTGGGGCGCGAGAGACGGCTCGATGCAGTGCAGCCGGCGGACAATGCGCATGACTTGTGAGAAGTGCGACGCCTTGATGGACTCCTTGAGCTCCTTGCGCATGAGCTCGAGTTTAAGCCACGGCATCTGCTGTGCGTCACCAGGTGGCATTGTCGGCAGGTGGTTGTGCTTGGAGAGGAGGCGCGACAGCTGGATGTGTAGGTCGTTGAACTTGGGAGTTCGAGAAAAGTACGACGCCGATGTGGGCACGGCGCGCGCGTGGGTGACGCCATGGTGGGGGATCTTGACGGCTTCAAGCTGAGCCTTGATATCGCTGACGCTGCTATTGCTTTCCACAATGCTGCTGCTTGACGACTCAGCTGCCCTTGTTACTCTCGTCGTGAGCGTTCGCAGGGCTAGGGGTGTTGAAGGTCCGGCTCGTCTTGTTGCTGCAACAGGCAACCATTGCGTGCCCCAGGTTGGCTTTTGGCGTCGCATATGCCGTAGACTCGTATGTACACTGGCCATTGATGCGGTTTCCTTTGTAGAAATTGGAGTCGCCGACCCGCGCTTTTGGTAAATCGCTGCTAAGCCTCGTCAAATGGATGCTCCAAAAACCCTTTTGCTGGCCTGGAAGCTTTGGCTCGAGCCAGATACGAGTCACGTGGCGATTAGATACGCATAGGGAAATTTGGGCTGCACATGTAGCCACTCAGCAGGCAGCGTTTCCCCGTTGCTGTAGTGGCCACCAGACATGGCGCGGGGCTCAATTTATCCCACCATAAAAATTTCCTCAATCTGTGTGGGCCTTTGTAGCTTTTTCCTCCTTGACGTCCTCATCTTCTCATCTATCTTAGCAGTTGTTTGACACATTCACAATGGCTTTTGGTACTCTCTTCACCAGCGAGGTAGGATTATTTCTTGCAGAAGATTCGTAATTGCATATACGTACAAAGCGGCTAACAGTTCGACCTCCAGGGCAACCCCCGCACCATCGCCATCAGGGCTGTTGCCAAGGCCAACGGCCTCGACCTCAACATCACCAATGTCGACACCAACCAGCCTCGCACTGCTGAGCACCTCAATGCCAGCCCCATTGGCAAGATTCCTGCCTTTGTTGGTGAGGATGGCTTCACTCTCCACGAGGCTGTTGCCGTCGCTATCTACTGTACGTGACTCAACTATTTCGGGTTGAACCCCTGTCCTATTTTGCGGCCCATTTTGGCCTGCAATTCTGCGTGATGACCTAGCCTTTTATTATACAGTTATCCCTGTCTGAAAAAGAATCTCTTTTGTGTGGATATAGCCTAACTTCTGACTTTTTGCTTTTACATCCTACTGCATGCTTGTGCCATGATTTTGGTGACAAACTGCTAACATTCTACTAGTCACGTCCCAGAACGAGAAGACCACACTCCTCGGTAAGACCAAGCAGGAGTAAGCATATACTTGAAACCATTGCTAGTGACTGACTGTATGCTGACTGTTTCTCTAGCTATGCGTCCATTCTGAAGTGGATGTCCTACTTCAACACCGAGGTCCTGCCTCCCCTAGGCAATCAGTACGGCCCTCTGCTTGGCCGCAGCCCCTACAACAAGCAGGCTGTCACTGAAGCCGGCAAGGTTGCTGATAAGGCTGTTGCTGTTGTTGAGAAGCACCTCCTTGCGAACACCTACCTTGTTGGTGAGCGCCTGACTCTCGCTGATATCTTCAGTGCTGGCATCATCAGCCGCGGTTTCCAGTTCTTCTACGACACCAAGTGGCGCCAGGCTAACCCCGCCACCGCCCGTTGGTATGAGACCATTATCAACCAGCCCATCTACTCCGACATTGTTGGCAAGGTGGAGCTCATTGACCAGGTTGTTCTCCCCAACGTTGCCCCCAAGAAGCCTGAGGCTCCCAAGCCAGTACCTGCTGCCGCCCCAGCCCCCGCTGCTGCCCCCGCTGGCGAAGCCGAGGAGGCTGCCCCGAAGCCCAAGCACCCTTGTGAGGCTCTTGGCAAGCCCAGCTATGCTCTTGACGACTTCAAGCGCTTCTACTCTAACAACGACACTCCCGTTGCCATGAAGTACTTCTGGGAGACCGTCCCCTTCGACGAGTTTTCTATCTGGAAGTGCGACTACAAGTACAACGATGAGCTCACCATCACCTTCATGTCCAACAACCTGATTGGTGGCTTCAACACTCGTCTTGAGGGTTCCCGCAAATACGTCTTCGGTACTGCTTCCGTCTACGGCGAGAACAACGACTCCGTCATCCAGGGTGCTTTCGTCATCCGTGGTGACGACTACGTTCCCGTCTTCGATGTCGCTCCCGACTACGAGAGCTACTCATTCACCAAGCTTGACCCCAAGAACCCCGAGGACCGTGCTTTCGTTGAGGCCGCTTGGGCCTGGGAGAAGCCTGTCATTGTTAACGGCAAGGAGTACCCCCACGTCGATGGCAAGGTCTTCAAATAAACGATTTAATGAATTGGGTTTGGTTAAAATCATGGGCTGATGACTGGAAAACGAATTACGAGTTACTGATGTGCTATTCATGAATGAAGCTAGCGCCTGTAACGTAATGTGCATAGGACGAGGTGATGGGTAAACCGTACATGATCTGATTAAGCACGTGGTATATAGTAGTCATGACATGACAGAAAATGCCATCTTGTTTAAACTGTGCTTTATCGAACATGCATCAAGGCCCAGCGCCATGATGAGCCTTCAAGCAATCCACCATCCATCCACATTTGTGCTTGCGTAGCATTCACAGATGCAATGATGAACATGAGCCAGAGCAACTATGCCTTCTTTTCTACACTCCTTTCTCTTATAGATGATAATCCGAGTCAAGTCTGAACGGATTTACTCGTATGTATTGACTCACATCAGCCTGATGCGCAAGCTCATTAATGTAGTCGTGCACTTGGGGCAAGACAAATGGCATCTCATTCCCAGGTCCGCCATACTCTGGAATCTGCAGCAGATTATGTGGCTCGCTCCTCGCCTTTTCAGAAGAGTCATCCACAAGCACGGTGTTGCTCTGGTCCCAGCGTCCACCCGTCGCAGCGTCTGGGTGGGCCTGCATGATGGTCTCATCGCGCCATATCCGTGTGAGGCGCTTGTAGCACTGTACGCGGCTATCGTAGTCGGCGCGCGAGAGGCCAAACTTGTCGCGGCCCCAAATGACCTGGCACAGCTTGCGTTGCTCCGGCGTGAGAAGTGCGCCGATCATGTTGTTGACATTCTCAGGCCGCGCCGAGGACCACACGGCGACGGTGAAGGTTGAGAGGAGGTAGTTCATGAAGACACGGGCGTAGGGCCGCTCTATGAAATGCGAGGGACGGCGCTGGATTGGACGGAAGAGGAGCGTGCCATTGAGGTCCATAACGATGAGGATACGGCGCGGTTGCAGGAGACGACACGGTGCACGGCTGGCCAGGATGAGGTACTGCTTTGTAGGTTCCGGAACGCCGCCTGATGCGGCGCTGGGCGCCGTGACTTTATCGCGGCCACCCTTTGTCTGAATCTCCCTTGGACTAAGTAAGGAAAAGTATGTGTTAGAGCCCTGATGGCTTGTCTGAAGGGAAAATTGATAGAGTGTTCAGGTGAGGCTTACGCTGCGTGCCGTGTGGCCTCACCAGAATGAGTCGTTTGTATAGACCCAGCCAGCTCCTTTGCGGCTTTCTTCTGCTTCTTTGTCATCTTTTTCTTTACTTTCTTGACTCTGATATTGACTTGTAATCCATTCTCCTTCTCAACTGATGTGGCTACCGTTTCCCTTTGGGACTTCTTTTTGCATTTCGTCGACGCCTTGACGACAGCTCTCTCAGTAATTACGAGTTTTGTTTGATCCACTATAACCTGCATCCCTCGCTGGCTCACGGCTGCGATATTCTGGGCTTGCATATTGTACTTGGAATCTCTGGATGACTGTATCTTGAAAAAAGCTGCATGACCACGCCCTGGAACGGTAAAGGTAGAGAGATTACTGCCAAGCAGCGCCGCGAAAAAGGTACACTGGGGAGATAACAACCGAGGGAGACGGTTGTAGCAGGTCTTGCGGAAAGACTGCATGCACTGTAAGCGTTCTTTGAACAGTTCTGTATTCGCTCAGACGGATAGGTATGGAATTTGGAGGTGTTGCGATGTCTTGGGCGCGATACACAATGGCGTGTTGACGGGGACATTAATGCTTTTATTCGTACTCCGTACTTAAATCTGGTAGGCTTGTTAGCACCCAAATTATGGTGTCCTGCACTGAAAACACTAAGCACAACTGCGGGTTCGCTGCCCCTCCAGCGTGTTATCGATAATGAATATGCCTGTAGCTTGGCGACCTGTAACCCCCAAAAATATTTCCGAGCTGATTCAATGTGAGCGTTGGCAACACCTTTTCCCGGCCAGTTTCATAAAACCATTTACCGACACAATGACCCCAAAGAGAAAAGCACAGTCTCTGGGACTGAATAGAAGAGTTCGACCTCGTAGAGAAGATAAATGGAATCTGGAGCCAGAATCGGATAACCAGCAATCGGATGACGATGTTTCAGAGGCGGAGGTGGTCCAGGATCACGATGAAGAAGATCAACTAGATGCCGAAGAGGACGAAGATTCAAGGGTGAGAGGTCTTAAAAATATTAATTCCAATCCGAATCGTTACTAAAAAGGCCAAATAGTCTGAATCTGAGCACGAAGCTCCTCCAAAAATCGATCTCTCATCCGTAACCTTTGGAGCTCTTGCCCGCGCACAAGCATCGATACCCGCCTCTGGACGGCGAGCGAAGAAGAGCAAACCAGAGGATGAATACCAGAACAGCAAGAAGCCCGCTATGACGCTCAGAGAAGAGGCCGCGGCGCGCCGCATTCAGAACAAGGAGACTGCCCCCAAACCCACCCGCACTTCCAAGCACGCGCCCCAAGAACAGTCATCCAAGAAACCCGTCTCCCGGCGCCGTGAAATTCTCCAAGACAACCGCCGCAAGGCCCGCGACCCGCGCTTCGACCCTCTCATGGGTGCGGTTGACGAGGAAAAGATGCGGCGCGCGTACGCATTTCTCGATGAATACCGCGATAGCGAAATTACAGATCTAAAGGCACAGATACGCAAGGCGAAGGATATGGGTGAAAAGGAGTCATTGAAGCGGCAGCTGCTATCAATGGAGTCGAAGAAGAAGGCACAGAAGAAGCGCGATGAAGCAGACGATTTGCTGCGACAACATAGGAACAAGGAGAAGGAGCTGGTGGCACAGGGCAAGCAGCCATTCTACCTTAAGAAGAGCGAGCAAAAGCAACAGCTTCTGACGAATCGCTTCGCGGATATGAGCAAGGGACAAGTGGACCGTGCGATTGAGCGTAAGAGAAAGAAGATGGCAGGCAAGGAGAAAAAGGAACTGGACGGGCTGTTCAGGGTGAGGGATCGCCGATAGAGGTGACAGAATCACCGTAACAATGGAATAACGGTAGTTGAGCCTTGAGGCTGTGTCATTTCCAGGACACATCATGATGAGAGAGATACCCAACGCTCCATGACTTGTCAAATCTATAAAATCTATAAAACTACAAACGGCAGTACGCCACTGTTGCCCCTCACTTGACTATGTTTATGTCTTATTACAAATTGAATGTTGTACAATGAACTTGTTTCGGTCTTTCATACACTTCTCTAGACATAGCCAGACTTGGCCACAGCCTTTTCAAACATTTCTTTGCAGCGCACCTTACTGCCCAGCTTGGCGCAGAGGAGGAAAGCACCACTCAGCTTGCGATGCAAACTGTATGTCTCCTCTGGAGGCGGCGCCAGACGCTCCTGGAGCATGACGGGGATGAGTGCCTTGACGCGCTCCGTGATAGTCTGGTCATGAAAGTCGTATATCTCGGGGGCTGATGCAAGGAATGGCTCCGCAAGCGTGAGTACCGACTGCGTGTGCGCATCCACCATGGTCTTGCTCTCGTGCCCAGTCAGGTAGCCCAGCTCCTCAGAGAGCCGCTTGACGGTCGCGCGGTCGGCGCGGGAGGCGGCGTCGAGGAGCTGTACATACTGACGCACAAACTCTTCTGGATACTCGCGCGAGGCGCCAAAGTCAAGCAGCTCAAGTTTGTTGCTGCCAGCGTTGTAGAGAAAGTTGGTCCAATTGGGGTCTGTTTGCATGAAGCGGAACTCGGTGATCTCGCGGAGACAGAGCCGTAGGATCTGGGTGCCGATCCAGTCGCGCTGTTCCTGCGTACAGGATGATAATCGGGCGACGCCGACGCCGTCGAGGAAGTCCATCGTTAGGACGTGCTTGCCTGATGCCTCAGGGTAGACAGTAGGCGCCTCGAAAACGTCTTCCTCGCCAGAGAGAAGCTCCTTGTATCGCTTGGCGCATACCGCCTCTCTCTCGTAGTCGCACTCCCAGCCTAACTCTAGCCGTGCGTTATCAATTGTCTTGTTTAGATAAAGGCCTTTAGGGAGAATTTTTGTCGCTGTCAGAAGAATGCTCAGGTTGTCGAGATCGGAATTGATCGATTTGGCAACCCCAGGGAACTGTATCTTGACCGCAACGCGGCGGCCGTTGGCCTTGAGCCGCGCCTTGTGTACTTGACCGATGGATGCTGCGGCAATGGGCTTCTCTTCAAATTCGGAGAAGAGCTCGCGCCATTCTGATCCCAAGTTGGCTTTCAGGACGCGATCGCGCTGCCACGCTGGCATATAGTCAGCACGGTCCTGCACCCGCTGTAGGACCTCGTGGATCGGTGCGGGGAGCATCTTGGCGTCCTGGAAGCTCATCATCTGCCCAAGTTTTAGCGCGGCGCCTCGCATACGCGAGAGCTTGGCCACCATGCGCTCCATATTCCCACCACTCAATAATACACTTCCTTGTCCACCTCTGCCGAATGCTCTGCTCACACTTTCTGTAACAGCCCCGCCCAGCATGCCGGCAGCTAGACCCCCGTAGTTCCATAAGCGGCTGATCCGTGATGATGGGACACTTGATTCTCTAAGTTGATAGGCTGGCTTCAAGCCACCTCGTTCAATAACTTCTGCATTGCCCTCGACAGTGGATTTTTCTGATGCCACCGTTGTAGTAGCTTCCGGTTCGATCGGATTTGGTTCTAGCCGCTTGGTTTTTTCCGTAGGGAGTGTGTTTGCAGTCTCGACTGCGATGGGCTCTTGTGTGATGCGAGGAGGATCAGGCCAGTAGCGTAGTGGATGCTCCTTTGCAGCGCCACCAACCGAGGCAGCTGCTTGCCATTGACGCTGCTTGCGCGCCGAATCCAGCATGTGGGACCCTCGTATTGTGTGAAATATGTTGACATCGACGCCAATCGGCAGATCCAGTCTTTCGGCGCTGGAATGGGTGTCTGCGCTGTTGAAGGACCGCGACGCCTGCGCATACCTGCTCTCTGATGAGGGACGGGCTGCAGGCTGCGGCTGCGAGGCGGCCGGCGAGGTTGCAACGGGTGGAAGCTGTGTCCCCGGCGTGTTGGAGTTGGTATTCTTGCTTTCAAGCCTGATCGAGTTCAATTGGGCATTGGCCTGGTCCGAGACTTCTGCCGTTGCAGCCGCTTTTTTTTTTTTTGGTATGACGATGCTCTCCGTGGAGCGGTACCGCTGCAGCTGTCGGCCGCGCAGTGCAATGTGCTTTGATGCCACAGAGCGCGAGGCACCAAGCACTGCGACCAGGTCAATTGCCAGATCCGCGAACCTCATGTCGGGCGTGTTACCGTGACCTGAGCATTGGAAGCAGTGCTGCATGTCAACCTATTTAGGTAGTTGCAGCTTCTAGCTAGCTCCATGGTGGAGTCTGACTGTAGACAACCTGCCTATGCAGTTAGGCGATATCGGCATTACTTGAGGTATACTCGACACCCTTTTGGATGATATTTTTTTTTTTTAACTCATTTAAAGATTAATCCGTTATTGCTAGCAAATACATAGTGTTTTATTTACAGGAGAGTAGTGCTATCTGCGGCTGCCCTCCGGTTTGCTGCTGTTTCTCAGTGATGAGCTTCGCCGCAGCGGCGTTTCTTGCCAGGCTTGGCCAAATGAGCTGCTAGGTGTCTTGCCTTTTGGTGTCCCCATTTTGCTCCAAAGCCTCTGGGCAGCTGGTGTCAAATCCCTGGAGACCCGAGGGCTACTTGGGAACTTGGGAACCTCCATGAGGTCAGAACGGCCGGTGAAGCCATTACGAGATGACTCTCTGTTTGACTTTGCAATCCTATCGACCATCTTTTCGTGCAAGACATCCTTCTTTCCGCGCTCTTGTATTTTGAAGGGGTTATTGGTGTCACCACAACCGAGATCAATGATAAGTTCCTCTCCTATTGGCGTGTCGTAGTCCTCTTCGTCATCTACAAACGCGTATCCATTCACGCGGGGGGTTTCGCCACTGCCAGCTATACTGGATGACATGTCCTTCGCACGAGGCTTCCCCGCTATGGCGTCTCTGATAGAGGACATGGTAGGTGAAGGCGGCCGAGAGGAAATATGACGCCGTGGAGCCCGAGTATTGGCATAGACGACTGACTTGGGTCCTGCCCTTGAAGCGTCTTCAGAAGCCTGCGCCACGGTTTTCACACCGTCTTTGAGGCCCTCTGGTGCAAACATGAGACCATTCTGAGCTTCAGATTTCCAGCTATCTGGACGAGCTGGCCGGTCATCGCAGTCTTTAATGGCCAGCCTGTCGCGCTTCATGAAGCCATCATCGATCAGGTTTCCCTCCTGGGCTAGACGGTCGGTGACCGCCCTCTGCGCAATCATTTGCTTGGACGGCATCTTGTTGCCGCGCCATAGCCAAGCATACTTGTCCGCCTTTTTCTGGTTTTGCTTATCGACTAACTTGTAGAAGCTCTCATTATCTTCACTCGTGTACGTTTGTTGGAACTTTGTGAGGCTCATGTCGGCCCCAACTGCGGGGACTTCTTCAATGATCTGCGTTGCGACGGACGCTGGCGTGTCGCCAACATATGCTATAGGAGTCGCAGAAGCGTTGGAA
The DNA here is from genome assembly GCA_900169235.1 of Zarea fungicola. Classification (NCBI taxonomy): domain Eukaryota; kingdom Fungi; phylum Ascomycota; class Sordariomycetes; order Hypocreales; family Cordycipitaceae; genus Zarea; species Zarea fungicola. The sequence continues at coordinate 27,906 of FWCC01000275.1, forward strand.
AACTGGCGCGAACCAACCGGCCCTCTCTTGTGCTTCAGCATATTAACATGGCGCAGTCGTTGGCCGGCGCTGGAGATCCACGCCGAGTCCTTTGATTCCAGGGCGTCTAGATATTCCTGCTGTGTCTCCGTCTCTAGCAGGCCCGGGAAGAAGTCCCTGGCAATAATTTGGGACAGTGCCTCGGTGTAGCTATCTTCATCCAGTACTTTTTTTGGTCTCCTAATCTTCTTCACTGGTGGCGCTGGGGGCATCATCAGCTCTGTATCTCGGCGCTTCCGAGCGAGGGCGCTGGAGCTCGGCGAGGGCTCAGCCATGGCCCTGATGGCGGAATGGGCGAGTCTTATTGATCAGAAAAATCAAGCTATTGTCAGAAGAAAAGAATATGGGTGGCGCATATGCGCTCTACGTGTGCCGCGCAAGATGCCAAGAATGGCTGCGTTTCTATGTGAGGCTTGATGTCATGCTCTGGTTGTCTCTAGGCTTGAATATGCCTTTATCCGATTTGTACCACACTGGGTACAGGTAGTTACATAAGGGTTGGTTGCCAAGTACCCGGTAGTTAATCTGTAACTACAGCGCCTGACAAGTCGGCTTGGAGCCCTGTGGCTGCCTTGAAGGTGGAACCTTCCAGGTCCCGCGGTTCGCCCCGCATGCGGTACTGCATGAAAGTATTCATCCCGACCCTGGCACATCATCTTTTGACCCAACAGGCGCATCTGCCGCGAACGCCCCTTGAGAACATCCTCCTGCAATCGCCGAGTGCAACTATAGCCGCAAGGCACCAACCAGTCACTCTACAGCCGCGGAACCACCCTCGAGCGTCTTCATCACTGCTCCCCGAATCCAGCACCGAATCCCGGCGGTAGTTGACAGGACTGCAACTCCCACCATGTCGCAAGCCGTCGACCTCAAGAACCAAGGCAACAAGGCTTTCGCCGCGGGCGACTGGCCTACAGCCATCAAGCTCTACTCTGAAGCGATTCAGCTCAATGACCAAGAGCCTGCATTTTTCACAAACCGTGCTCAGGTACGCAGACTCGTTGCTGGAACGAGCGCATCGGATTTGATCGTGTGACTTACTTTTGTGCTTACTGCGCAGGCTTATATCAAAACAGAAGCCTTTGGGTATGCCATCGCAGATGCTGACAAGGCAATTGAACTCAACCCAAAGCTTACCAAGGTGATTACACGTCTCAAAGCCGTGCTGCCTGCCCACCATTGCTCACTCCTCTCTCCAGGCTTACTATCGCCGAGGTCTCGCCCGAACCGCCATTCTGCGGCCCAAGGAGGCCGTGAACGATTTCAAAGAATGCGTCCGACTCGACCCTTCCAATAAAGATGCGCGACTCAAGTTGGAAGAGTGTAAAAAGATTGTTAGGCAGCTTGCATTTTTCGCTGCCATCGAAGTCGGCGAAGAGCCCTCTGCAGCTGACGGCCTGGACGTTGATTCCATTTTTGTAGGGGATGAATACGATGGAGCCAAGCTCGGAGATAAAATGACCCAGGAGTTCATTGATGACATGATTGAGCGATTCAAGGACGGCAAGACTATCCATAAGAAATATGTCTACCAGATCCTCCTGGCCATCACCAAGATCATCTACGACGAAGCCACCATGGTTGAGATGACGATTCCTGACGATACCGAGCTCACTGTTTGCGGTGACACGCACGGTATGTTTCTTATCTGTGTTGAGATCTTCCAGCTACTAACTCTCTGCAGGGCAATACTTTGATCTCTTGGAGCTCTTCCGCAAAAACGGTACGCCGACTGACAAGCACTGGTATCTGTTCAATGGTGATTTTGTCGACCGAGGATCATGGTCTTGCGAGATTGCCTTGTTGCTCTACGCCTACAAGTGGCTGCGCCCCAACGGATTCTTCTTGAACCGAGGTAACCACGAAACAGACGACATGAACAAGGTGTACGGATTTGAAGGCGAGTGCAAGGCAAAGTACAACGAGAGGTACGCATAATTCAAATTGGAATCGGCGCCTCATCATTACTAACACGAAATCAGAATTTTTAAGCTGTTCTCAGAAAGTTTCTCTGCCTTGCCGCTGGCAACTCTCGTTGGCAGCAAATACCTTGTTCTCCACGGTGGCCTGTTCTCCGATGATAAGGTTACCCTCAACGACATTCGCAAGCTCAACCGACATAACCAAAAACAGCCTGGCCAAGCCGGTCTGATGATGGAGATGCTATGGACCGACCCTCAAGAAGAGCAAGGCCGGGGACCCAGCAAACGCGGTGTCGGCATGCAGTTTGGTCCAGATATCACCAAGCGCTTCTGCGAGAATAATGGCCTCGAGGCCATTATTCGAAGCCACGAAGTGCGCATGAATGGCTACGAAGTCCAACATGACGGCCGTTGCATCACCGGTTCGTTCCCACCTTTGATCCGCTTTGCCTTCATGTATGCCACAGCTAACACTTTCCAATAGTTTTCTCTGCCCCTAGATACTGCGACTCGACCGAGAACCGCGGCGCGTACATCAACATCGGCTCAGATTATAAGCTCAGGTATGAGCAGTTTGATGCTGTGCCTCACCCAGATATCCGCCCCATGGTAAGATATGCGCTTCCAAGGATCTGCGTGACTTCAAAAAGCTTACTGTCCTGCCAGGCCTATGCCCAAAACTCACTCATGTCCTCGCTGATGTAACCCGCCAAGATACATGAATACGAACCAAAACAAAAAAGACTCAGTAGGATAGAACTCTAGAATGTGCTATTTAACAGTGCAATTGTACCGGTAAAAAAGTGCCTTGGGCAGTGAAACTTTTCTTAGAACAAGCCTATTGCGGGTTGCTCTGACAGGCATTCGAAAACGCTGTACATAGATAGCCGGTGCAGATGTAGTGAGCAATGTTTACAGTCAAAACATGAAGCAGCCATAATGACTAGTGACCAATGACTTGTGGCAAGGAAGACTCTTCGAAGCGCGAGGGTGGATCCTATACCGCTTCCCACGATTGCTTGTACTGAATGCAGACTCGGACGCTGGGCAAGGGCTCGTTTCTCAGTCATGCCACAGCTTCTCAACGGAGCCGCTGCCAACAATGGTCCCAAGCCAATCTGAGCACTGTTTAATCCTCAGCAAGCAATGCATGTCGTTCTCCACGCTGCCTCTGCAGGCGGTTATGGCTGCCGCAAAAGGCTTGACGTCGTCTCGTGGGATCCGCAGCCAGCAATCTGAGCCTGTGACTTTGAGAATGTCAAGTGGGATGGCAGCGCCGGTGAGACCTAGATATTGCCGCAACGCATCCGTGCAGTATGATTTGACCAAGAGATCGTCGAGAACGACTCTGTCATTGCCACTGCTGGCGTCAGTATGAAGCTGGAGATGCACATATGAGAATTGAGGCGCTGTGATGGTGAACTCGCGTTGCTTAGATTGTGACATGTTGGATATATTTGACTCCGACTGAAGAGATATTGAGAAGAAAAATGAACATATATGGCCAGGAAGATTGAACCAAAAAAAAAAAATAGGTAAAGAAATTACGATTTCGAGTTGGTGTAAGCAGGTTCATGTGTTGGAGAATACGGGTGTGAAAAGCAGAGCCAGGTGTTGAAGGTGTGGTTTCATTATATGCATTTATCGGGTTCCACTCTGCGACAGCAAGCAAGCCGGTGCGCTTGCTCCAGTCCCTCTACTAATTAGATCTACATCTACATACCCAACTTGTAGCCTTGCCAACTTGCAGCCAACACGAGTTCACGGAAATCAACTGTACAGAATCAAGAAGATACAAGTAAAATAGATCACAAAACACAATGTCCGCGTCAGTCAACTTTGTCGCACCAGGCCAGCAGCGCTACCTCCGCGCCTGCATGGTATGCTCCATCGTCATGACCTACAGCGTAAGCCTCTCTACTCATTAAAAAAAGAACTTTCAAACGAAGAACCGCCTCGAATTCCGACTGCCAATATTTCAAATCGCAAGGGATGGGCCGGGACATGTTGAGGATGGCAAGCTAATTGTTCCTCTTCCGTGTGTGCAGCGCTTCCGCGACGAAGGATGCCCCAACTGTGAAGAGTTCCTGCACCTCGCTGGCTCGCAGGACCAGATTGAGAGCTGCACATCGCAGGTCTTTGAGGGCGTCATCACGCTGGCGGACCCTTCCAAGTCATGGGTCGCAAAGTGGCAGCGGCTCGACGGCTATGTCGCCGGTGTGTACGCGATCAAGGTATCGGGCCAATTACCAGATGAAATCCGGGCGTCGCTCGAGGACGAATACCGAATACAGTACATCCCGTAAGTTTATTTTTTGCTTGGCAACAGCAGACGATAATGGATGGTTAACACGATGTGCGTCTATAGGAGAGACGGCACCGAGGCCGAGAACGAGTAAAAGGGAACCAAATCATTGGCAATAGTGTCGATCATCAATGCGGTTTACTGTCATTCCGGAGCTAAAGGCGTTTGGGGATTTGGAAAAGAAGAATCAGGCTTTGCACCCAATGAATAGGAGTTATCAATAGAATATGCTGCCAATTTGTGGTATCTAAAAAAAAGCCCCTATGCTCCATAAACTATGCAAATAATCTGTTATACCCATACCACCGACCCTTTTCCGACGCCCCAAAAAAAACGCCAAAAAATTGTGGAAGAAGGATGATTCGTGCATTAACTGTTCCTTTGCTTCTTATTGAAAGAAATGCCTACACCGCTGGAGTCGCACGACCGCTTCTTGTCCATCTCCTGTCGCATAATGCGCTCAGCCTCGCTTATCTTCTTGGGCTGATCAACTGCCGATGGTTTCTTTGCGCCGCCACCGGATAACGCATTCTTCTTGGCCTGTGCAAACACATTCTTCACCGGCGCCTTGCCGGCGGCCTTGAATGAGAACCCGCCCCCATTGGGTTTTGTTGCTGCCCCTTCGGCCGCCTCTATCGTACCTGTAAGCTTATTTCTGGTTGCCTCGTCGCTTGTGGCAGCCGAATACCATTTTTGCGCTGCGTCGTCGGACGTTGTCGTCTTGGATTTACTCCCGCCAAACGACAGGGTGATCTTCTCGCCCTCTTGTCGCTTGAGCTCGCGTTCCTCGGCGTCCTTTTCGCTGTCCTGGGTTGCTGCTGCCGCCGCATGGGCGCGCTTAATCTGCTCTCGAATCATGCGCTGCTCGATCTCCTCATCGCCCTGGTTTTGTGCCTCCTTGCGCCTCAGAGCCTCCTGCCTTCTCAGAGCATCAGGAGAGTTGTCGATCCATGCTATCTTAATGCCCCTATCGCTCTCCTCCACTTTGCATATCCCTTCCCGGCCGAGGTGCTTGGCGAACTCCGTCAGCGAAGGCCATTTCGTCGCGTTCATGTGGATGTGCTCCTTATTGGCAATATATTCTTGGTAAAAGTGGTTGATGATGACTTGCTTCTCGCCGTGGCCCGTCTTCAGAAGGCTGATGAAGTCAGAGAGGAACTGGTTGGAGAATTCGTTGATGAATTTCTTAGGGTCCTCGCCAACGACAAGCATCTGCCGCACGTGGCTCTCGGACTGTGTGTGCATCTTGAAGCCATTGGCGTCGCGGCACTGCTTCTCGCAGACTTGACAGAACCAGCGCAGGCGCTGGAGGCCCTTGGACTTGAGCTTGTTGTTGAGGTGCTTGACCGAGCCAGCCTCTGCCTTAGGCATAATGAGTGAATGAGCGATGCGCAATTTGCGCTAGGGGTAGGGCGCGCTTTTGACGAGTCTACGGGGATTTGGATCGCAAGTGGTCTTTATGGAGATGGATCTGTTGGTTTAATTCGTCGGCGGAGCGCTGCGCTTATCGTGGATTGTTATGTAGTTGTCACTGATGTTGGAAAGCCTAATAAGTTGTGGCGGGAGTAGAGCCTAGGCAGCCATCTGCCCCAGAAAAAATCCAGTACATTCATTATAAAGGTTGCCCCACGCCCATCAACATCGAGTTTCATCTCTCACTGCACCATCTTATGATCGTATCACTGCCGACAGCCGATCTACGTTTGTATGAATAAAAAAAGAAAGGGAGAAGACCGGCAAGCTACCATATAGCATAACTATAGCCCACTATGTCGGAGCGCAAAGTCCTTCAGGTATGTAGCAAGCCTTCCGCTTTCGTTCAATCTATGCAAACTATCACACTGGCCGTCACAATCAACTAACACTTCATCACACAGAAATACTACCCCGCGGATTTCGATCCCAGGGATCTCACCAAACGGCGGGGACCCAAGCAGACGGGGCCCAAGATCCAGACTGTCCGCCTCATGGCGCCATTTTCCATGAAGTGCTTGACATGCGGCGAGTTCATCTACAAGGGCCGCAAGTTCAACTCGCGCAAGGTGACGGACCAGGCCCAGAAATACCTCAACCTCCAGATATTCTTCTTTCACATCAAGTGCACGCGGTGCAGCGCAGAAATCACATTTCGTACGGATCCCAAAAACAACGACTACGCCATGGTAAGCGGCGCCATGCGCAACATGGAGCCCTGGCGCAACCGTGAGGCCGCCGACGAGACACTGGAGGACCGCCTTGACAGGCTGGAGCGCGAGGAGGCTGAGGCAGCGGGCGAGGAGGCCCAGGACAGGAATGCCATGGAGGAGCTCGAGGCCAAAAATGCCGACGCCAGGCGGGAGATGGCGGCCGCGGACGCGCTGGACGAGATTCGGCAGCGCAATGCTCGCATCCATAGGTCGGAGAAGGACGGCGTGGACTTTGCGGATGCTGTAGTGAGGGGTGAGGATGAGGAGCGGGCGCGTCAGGAGGCGGAGGATACGGAGGCGGCGCGGCTGGCATTTGCCAGCCTGCTACAGAAGAAGAAGTCTTTGGAGCATGCGGTCCTGGGCACAGTGGCTGAGGAGGATGCCCCGGCAGCCATGACGGTTGTTGTGAGTGAGCCACTGCCGGCAGCACCATCAGTGCCATTATTCAAAAGAACGGTGAAGAAGAAGAAGGACCACTCGGCCTTGCTAGGAATCAAGAAGAAGCCATCGCTGGTTTGATTGCGCCAAGGCTGTGTGTCTTACAATTACGCTGAAGAGGAACTGACGGGTGTAAGACTGATGATTATTGAGGAAATTGGCGTTACTTTGGGCGATTTGATGGAGTATTTTAATACTGATATTGTTAATGTGATCAACGGCAAACAAAAACTGTCTACAGTGCTTCTGAGCGAACTTTTATGCCGACTCGGTCATCAGCGATGGCATGCCAGGTTTGTTGTGTTGGTCATGTCCGCCATGTCAAGCTGGAGATCAATACGTGCGTTTTAATTTTGTAGCAAGGCCATGTCAAGAAACTAGAACGGACACTGCCGCATCACCGGCACCATCATTGCAGCTTATATTTAAAGTGATGGAATAGATTGTCAGGCTAGATTACATCCTTTCCTAAGCACTAATTAAAATATGATCCAGCAATATTTCCCTGTGCTGAACCCAATCTGAACACCTCGCAGCCATGAAGAGTGTCAAGGAATCGCAGAATAAAACACCATAATAGACCACCCAAAAAAAAAAACCGTTCAACGCCGTAGCATGTTTGAGTTGCGTGTTCGTTTCGTTCGTAAAGAAAGCGCCAGAAAAAAAGAAGGAAAGAATGAAATAGTACAGGAAAACGTGAAGCCGTGCTGTCAAACCCGGCGATTCCTGCTTTTGGAGAAGGAAGGCACACTCCTGTATGAGAAGTGGAAAGTAGAAAGCTGCCTGTATGTGGATGCCATCAAGAATATGACTAGGTCTGTGATGAACTTTGGCGAATAATATGAGACTACAAATGGCCGAGAAGTTTATTTCAATCATACATTTGTCCCAATGTATTTGATGGAACAAATACTGTTGAAATGCAAGCCAGTCCCATACAATTCCCACCCCAGAGTTTGGCGAATGCCCAAAAAAACGGTATAAGGGATTATGTGACAGTGAGTTTGGCGTATGCGGGAACCTACGAGTTCCAATTTGTCATGCTTTTGGTTTCCAAAATGATAAATGAGCCGCGCTGAGAGATATGAAATAATGGACCACGAATGCGGGAGACCGAGATTGCTGCGCATTATCCACGGCAGCGAGGCATGGCCAACTAGCATCTAGGTACTGGCAACACCATTACTCATATTGCTAGATGTCGAAGTCTGGCTGCTACTTGAGCTCTTGGGGGCCGACGACTGTGATGCCTCCATCTGACGCTTGGTATGTTCGTGCATGAAGCGGGCGTAACTGCTCATGCTGACGGGAGGAGACGAGGAAGGCATGATAATGGTACTGTCATGAGCGGCAGGCATAATGACGGACTTTATGTGTATATTGTGATGGAAGTCGAAGAAAGTAGAAGGAGGGTCTTTGTCCTGTTGAGAACGGTAGGCGGTGTTGAGCGGTGTGTGGAGTATAAACCTAAACGGTGTTGTTGCAATTGGAGAAGCTCTTTGCAGGCTGTGTCGACTAAATCAAAGTGAAGTCTGGAAAGGGTTGTGTCAGGTACGAACGGTATAATGCTGGAAGATTTGCGGTGCGCTTATGGAGAGGGAAAAGGGTACGAAGAAAAGGTCGGGTGAGGAAGGGCGGGGCTCCAAGGGTCTTTATAAATCAAGATTGAAGAGAGGGAAGGGTCTGGGCGACGATGAATGTGGGCGGACGGGTGGGCGAGACTTGAGGCCGATTACAGGAAAACAACGAAGCCGACAGCGGATTGGCGGCGGGAAAGGCAAGAATGACTTGGGGCTTGGCCTAGACTGGGCCGTTTTTGGGAGGTGTATGCAGTTCTGCCTTGGGGGGTGCGCAACACTGCAAGGAGTGTGCCAGGGGAGCGCTGGAAGGGTGGGCACACTGACGCAGCTTGTCTGATTTGTGCTGCCCACAAGAACAAGAACAAGCCTTCCAGGCCCCCGAAGCCTGCCATCACCACCAGCCAACCAGCCAAAGGCTTCCGCAGGTGGTGTGGGGGGGTTGCTGTTTCTTTTAGTGGAACTGGCTGCAAACCCACCTAGAACAAGACCAAGTTTTGCCCGCATACATTGGCATACAAACAGACAAGCAGCATCCAGCGACTGGGTGGCAGCTACCCACTTATTCTTGTTGCTGGTAAAAACACCCCAAGCTTATTAGTAGTTAGGTCTATTCTTCCAAGGTAACACAGCGACAAAAGTGATGGGAGCAATTGTGCACCGCAGTGCTAAATACTGTTATTTTGAAATGGTCATTCAACCAAGTAGACGAAATTTTGTTTCATTTTATTCTAGACGTACTCTCTTCATTTGCCGCTGGTGTACTCCTTACTGACTAAGCATCCGAGATCGACGAAGCCTGTCTTTTGTTGACAGGTGACTGAGCCTTGTCGCAAGATAGTTAGTTGGATACGGCAGATGCCCCCATACGTGCATTGGCACTCCATGAAGTTAATAAACTGGCCGGCCACGCTGCCTAAAACGGCTGGACCCTTGAGATCCTCTACGGTCTAGGCCCCTATTCTACTCAACCTCCAACCGATGGCGTAACCCGTGGGTCCCAAAGAAAAGCACCTACAGATGTGGTATGAGATGCGGGAAAATACCAGGACTGTGACATCTAGACAAAGTTTTGACCAGCACAAGACGAACAGTTTTCCCTATCCAACTAATCCCTGCGCCAAATGCACCCAACAAGAACCAAGCCCCAAGCCCTGCCCCTCGGCATGCACTGTAATCGTGCCTCTTTCTTAATGCAGCCATAGTAACGGCCCACTTGTATGAGCTCAGGGTCCAACGCCACCGTCCAGTCAACCAGTCCAAAGCCGGGTATGGGCGGGTTTGAGACGGAGACTTCCTGGTACACCATGTTCTTGATGGGCAGCCCGTACAGCAGTGCCATCGGCTGTGTCAGACAGGAAAGAAGACGACTTGTTCATCTATACTCATAGAACCATGGTTTACGAGCACTCGGGATTCTTTAGCAGCTGGCAGCTCAAAGAGAGCTAGGCGGTCACAGGGGACAGCTTGGTATCCTACCTATTCTAGTATGGATAGGTAAGTCGCAGGCTGCTGCTGCTCAACAGCTCACATAAAAGGCTTTCACGACAGTCTCCTGCAAGTAGTTAAAGGCAGTTTTCAGCAGCAGTCTTCAGCGGGGAGGGCTCTGCATTGGAGAAGGTTGAAAAACCGGGCAGCGAAATGAGAGATCGACATCGCAAGTTTATTAGGATGAAGCAATTTTGTGCAGGGGGCCGCGGCTAGACTGGAGGCGCTGTACATACTAAATCACCCCAAGCTTTGTTTAAATTAATTTACTTGTACATACTCCGTTCCGCTGCTAGAGCAATAAGGTAGCAACTAGGTACCTGGCTGGTAGCAAGCCATCAGGAAAGGGAAAAAGGATTGCCACCGCGCCATGATGTCACTGGCCGTGGAGCGTGCCAGGCTGTCCCTTTTAGTGGACTCGAGACTTCCAGTTCCTGTTTTTTGTGGGTTGGTCGCAATGTACCTCCATACAGCAGGTTTTATTTGCAGTTCGCGCTGGGGTGCCTGTGAGATGGGCATCTTCACGAGGCTGGCCGACTGTATACTGCTCACGTACCTGTTTAGTTCTGCAATGCAGTCTTCTGCTGGTGTAGACTTTATTTAGACTTTCACAAAAGAAGGAAAACCCCCCTGCACGAATTGGGTTTTATGGCGGTTGCGATAGACGCTGTTAATGTACGGAGGAATCAGCAAGCACCCAAGCTTTTCTTCAGAGGAACCGGCGAGGCTGTAACTTAGTCGAGTGGGCGCGACAGGCTGACCTGGCAGGGCCGGAAGACATTTGCCAGCCAACGTTGGCTCAAGCGGAGCCGTCGCGCAACAAATTTGCATTTGGCCGTTGATCCAACACCAAAAGTACGATCGCGAGATGCTCTTTTGTGCATGCCAAATGCCCGCATTGCCATGCTAACAGCTGTAATTGCCATGCGAACCGCTGCCCCATCTCGAAAAAGCCCATCCTAGCTAGTTTAGCCATCCGAAGGACCATTCTGTAGCCACCAGGCCTCACCGTGATGCCACGCTTAGGTCGCCAGTGGAAAACGGTGCCTGAACCCCCAACGAGCTCATCAGGATACCTCTCTTATAAGATGCAGCATCGACTCAGCAAATCGTGCGCAATAACAAGAAAAGGTGCCACCAAACCCATAAAACAGAGCCGCAAATATATTAACCACACAAAGGTTATTTCAAATTAGCCTGCGCAACTGCGTTACCATGGCAGGCCATTGTGCGCAAAAATAAAAGGCGGCGTGTGTGGCAGTGATTTGCAGGTGCTTCCTGATAAACGGAACTGGCAAAACGGGAGTGAAGCAAAGCAACTCGGCTAGTGGCGCTGCTAGGCCCACCATAACTGACGGTCCGCCTACCAGCTATTCTCGCGCCAGCAAATCTTGCCGGATTCCGGCACTTGTGAGGTCATCCTCCAGTCACTGGCCCACCCACCATCTAAAACGGAGGAGCTGCCTTCCGGCTCCGTTTTTCGTTGCTCATTCGGCAGCTTCGACATCATCCCGTGGAGAACTCGCCGCCGCCTGTTCTGATCAATGCTCTAATTCAGTTCATCATCGCCATACCATGTATTGCTTGATTCTTGATTGCCTCATTTTTGCCTCCCAAGATATTTCGTCTCTGGCGTTCATCGCCACTTGCATCACAGCCAACAGCTATGCCCCTCCACAACTGAATTTCAAACAACCAAACAGACTCCACGCTTGGTAACTGATCTGCGATATGGACCCTATCCCTTTAGTGTTGTTTGTGCCACGCACACAGTTTGTTCTCTCCTTGGTTCCTCTACATTCCGTCGGTGTGAACCAATGACGGCACAGCGACGTCCGATTTGATTCGATGCGCTTGCGTCTGCCCACTGTCCTGCCGAATAACATGTTTTGAATGGGAACTGGTACATTGCTGCCGAGCCATTCTGATATGTTAGAAATCTTGCTTTTGTTGGCTATTTTCCCACGATTATAGTTTCACTGACCTCGCTCGATTTCGACACCTGCGGTGCCATCTTCGCCATCGTCCACTTTTCATTTCGGCATGCCGTTGAACGATGCGATGCTTCCCCTCCCTGATACTAACAGTTCAATGCAACCATGCTTTGAGCGACAATGACCGCTCATATCCTGATATGGGCTGCACTTGGCGCTGGTAACGGAGCCATGTGGCAAAAATTATATTTCGTTGGCCGCACACCCTCGCCGTCAATGCCGCTGAGGTCTTGCTGCAGCTCGAGACAGCTGCTCAATGAATGCTCACCGAGCTAGGTATGATGTCAACGGCTGTTTTTCGGGGGGCACAGGGGTTCTCCCCACACAATTCCGCTGCAGGGGCGCACAGGTAGACCAAGTCCTGCCTCTCTCCCACCTAGTCTGCCAGTCTACATGGATTGCAGGTCCTACCGCCGCAGCTGCCTCTCGGGTCTCGCATTCTATCTCACCGGTACGAAAACCTCCTTTGGTGTCTGCTTCCGGTGTGATTCATTGGGCCGAACCCCAATGAATAAGACCGGAGATGCAAAAGCAGACACCCACCCTGGAATTCCAATCCTGCACGATGGCAATTGTTCTCCTGAAGAGATGATGCACATATTTGAATTTGGACTCTATAGACACTCGCGTACGCTCAAATATGATGATAGAACTTAAAAAGACCTGGTGAAAGTAGACATTAGCAGCTGTCAATGTGCTGGTGTAGCTAGATGTGACTTTTAAAAAATCTCTCTACATGTCGAGGAACATAGTTTCCGCCGGCATCGCAACACAAAACCAACCAAAGCCATAACAATCATTCATTACTGGCAGAGGTCTTGGATTTGTGGCAAGGGATTCCCGATCCTAATAAGATGACTCAAGTCTCTCACGCATTCAAACAGCCATGAGTCACATTCTCCTGCGCTGCCAACCGAGCAACAGCTACTTCACCAGCACAGACAACAACTGTCATATCATGCAACTTTCTGTTTCTAAAGTCTCACAGCTATTTAGCACTAGAAGTCTAGAAACATAAACACCGTCATTGATTTTCCTGAATCGATTTTCAAAGTAACTGTGACTGGTGATAAGGTACAATCAAGCTGTTCGTCCCCACTTCGAATGCGTTTCCCCAGCCTGGCTTGTTAACCTTAAATATCCAAAGATCTAGTTTCGAGTACACGAAACTTGGAAACCCGGGAAAAAAATTCCCATGTGAAGGCGTCAATTTAAACCCAAGAACAATGGCAGCATCGCTACAGAACGGCATTCCTACAGAAGCTGGCGTGAGTAGTGAGTTTATGACAGTCTGTCCGGCTGCGCCAACTCTCATCACGCCCCCCCTAGAGATGCTCAACGACGGCCTCGTCACGTTGCGGCGATGGCGCATGTCTGACGCTGACATGCTGTTCGCCGCTATAACCGTCTCCCGCCCCAGACTTGCCGAGTGGATGCCCTGGGCGAGGAACGAGACTTACGAGCGTGAGGAGGCGGTCGGCTTCTTGCAGCGCACAACAAAGAAGTGGGAAGACAACACTGTATGGAACTACGCGATAACAATCACTCGGGGAGGAGGGCAGGAGGAGATTCTTGGATCGTGCGGGCTGATGCGCAGAGACGACTATCCCGGCCTTGATATCGGGTACTGGCTCGCCAACGGGTTCACGGGCAACGGATACGCGACGGCGGCGGCGAGGCTATTAGCGGCACAAGGTTTGGACATGAATGCGCCGAGTGTGAGGATTCTGCATGACAAGAATAATACTAGAAGCGGAGCTGTGCCGAGAAGATTGGGATTCGAATGCCAGGGCGAGATTGAGACGGATGGGAGCCTGGATGTCGCTTGGGTAAAATATCCCGAGCCAATGCCGGAGGAGTAGAGATTTAGTTAAGATTTGAACATAAAAAGCCACGAATAGGACGTCTTCAGGCGCACTCGATTGACGTTTGGCAGGGCGGAAGCTACTCGGATAAATTTGGTGGAGATACACACAAGATTAGTATTGTTTTTAGGAGGAATCCAACTCATAAAAGAAAAACTTGAGCGGCCACAGCACGTACTACACTCAAAATATTCTGTTCACTGATTTCGTGTTTCTGTGGACAATGAATAGTAACATAAACCAGGCAGCCAACCCAACCCAGTTTCAAGCAGAAGTGGACGGAGTGTCATAGGCAACACACACGCCAAAACAAATAACTCGTTTATGCTTTGATTTTTAACATTCAAAATGTTTCTAGGCTGCCGTTTTTTGTTTCTTTCTTTCTAAACATGAGACTTTTTTTTATGAAGGACAATTGTCGATCTCTACCTTGTCAGCAGGCAGCTGTTGAGTAGAAGGAAAAATTCGACACGAATGGTCAGTCAACTGACGCGAGCATGTCATCTTCATGTTTGCCTATTCCTTCAGCGCTACTTAATAATTGAATGAAGCCACAAAGGGAAATGAAAGATTATTAAAAATGACAAACACTTACAAATGCAAAATGAAAAATGCCGAGTCTTCATTGCCAGCATATAAACAGTCCGCCCAGACTCGTCAAACTCTGGGTCCACTTGCCGCTGAGCGAGCGCTAGATCCTGTGATTGGTCGATACCATCAGAATCCGCACTGTCAAGGCCACCAAGATGCCATCGCGCGCGGCTGTCTAGGTTTCGTCGGTACCTAGGGTCCAAAAACGTTGCTCAGGTGCCCCATGAAGGAATAGAAAATAAGGCAGAGAAGCGGGACAGGGGCTGATGGGAGTAACAAAGAGACGAATTTGAAGAGGCAAGCTGTATTTGACAAGAATAGCTCTCTCTGTATCTTTGTACCTCAAGTCGCGTAAGCGAGACTGTGACACCTTCGCAAGTAAATTTTGTATCAGGACTTGATTCCGATTTCCTGTAAAAGCATTCTCATATATGTGGCACGTTTAAACTACAAAGAACGACACATGTTTACAGGGTTTTCAATTGTCCTTCGGTGCACATCTCCACCAGGCTGCTCACAGGCCTGCGGTTTCGCCTCGACCCATGAACGTAGGTATCTTAGTGTAAGTGGGCACTTTTGTCAGCATGAATCGTGGGAATGTGCTCTGCGTTTTGCTTACATGTGCCAGTCTTGAATTAATAATAGCCGCAAAGGAAGGGATCTGTTCTTGATTTGACGGCTGCATGTTAGCTGAAACCTAGGCTGGTGGCTCACTAAGACCAGACCATTACTTGTGGCTGTCGAGGTCGGCATAGAATTGGGGCGATGAGTATATAGTTCGCCCAGTTCCCTCTTCCATTGTTCATTAAAAGGACCATTTACAAAGCAGTGGTACACTGACACGGCCAGTTCCATTTTGCCTTTCTGAATTTTAACATCTCCTCCTACAACGAAACAGCACTGAGCTACAAATATCCTAATACGATCATGAAGACCATCGTCGTTCTTGGCACTGGCCTCGCGGCTGTTGGAGTTATTCGGCAGACTATGAAGTCGACCGTCCTCAACCGAAGGGACATCAAGATGATTGTGGTTAGCCCAAGCACACATTTTGTCTGGACCATTGGTATGCCCCGCGCCATTGTTCCCGGCCAGTTCACCGACGACAAGGTCCTGTACGAGCTGCAGCCCATCTTTAAAGAGTACCCATCCGACAAGTTTGAATTTGTGCTCGGGAAGGCAAGCAACCTCGATCCTGTTGGCAAGACCGTCACCGTGGCCCTCAATGGCCCAGCCTCGACACGCAACATTACCTATGACACTCTCATCGTTGCAACCGGATCTTCGTCTCGCGACGAAATGCCGTGGAAGGCACTCGACAATAGCGAGAATACCATCGACAGGCTCCACAGCGTACAGAAAAAGATCAAGGGCGCCAAGACGATCGTCGTTGCTGGCGGCGGAATCACTGGTGTCGAGGTTGCCGGCGAGCTGGGCTACGAATACTCCCGCAATGACAGTAAGAAAGTATACTATATCCATGGTGACAACCTCCCGCTCTCGCCGGTCGCCTTGCCCTCTGTGCGCAAGCAGATTCGTGCCGAGCTTGACAAGCTAAAAGTCAAGACCATCCCCAATACGAAAGTTACAAGCGTCAGCACCAAGGGTGCGGACACGATCCTCGAACTCACTGCAGCAGACGGCTCCACGACGACGCTCGCAACGCAGGCCTACATTCCCGCCCTAGGCGTCGTCCCTAACACAAACTTTGCGCCCGCCAGCATTCTCAACGCTGGTGGCTACATCAAGCAGACAAAGTCGCTGCAGGTTGACGGACACTCGGATATCTTTGTCCTGGGTGACGCTGGCAGCCTCGAGGATAACAGGGGCGGCATTGCTGATCTGCAGGCGCAGCATCTGATCAAAGCCCTGCCGCTGTACCTGGAGGGCAAGCCGATGACCGAGTACGAGCCCGCGGAGAAGCCCATATTCGCCATTACGGTCGGCCGCGGCCGCGGCACGGGCCAAATGGGCAGTTTTAAGCTTTTCAGCTTCCTGGTCTGGTACATGAAGGGCCGTTACATGGGCACCGATTATGCTGGTGCCCTTGCGGCAGGGAAGAGAACTATTACAACAAAATTTGAGTAGTGTCAGGGCGAGGGACGTTCATTTCGTATGCAGTACATTGCGCTGTTCATCAGTATTGGCATCGGCGTTTTCTTTGGTTGCGAAGGGATTTGAAAACATAGAGTGATACCTAGCTTGCAACTTGATAACTTTGTTTAAATCGGCGTGATGTTTTGCCGCTCAAGGTACATATATTTATGTACCTGCAGATATATCTTGATTGCAGTTTACTTTACAACAAGTTTCAGTTTACCTACATTAGCAGCTCACTGCCCTCTTTTGCGGTCAACATCCAGAGAACAGCCAAGCAAGTTTGCAGCCTTGAGTGGGCTTCAAGCGCCAGGTTCTTCCAACTGCCGCACCGGTTTATATACACCTTTCATGCATATCCCCCAATTTTTATCATTATCATTATTTTATTATTATTATTATTTTTATAGTCCTAATAAATCGTCCCATCTCTTTGATGCGCCCACTTACTCCTTTTCTTTTTTTTTCGGGTTGATCGTGCAACTAGTCATCTCTATGTACTACACACACCCATCGTCCCAACAGCCCACGCGACCCACTAGGACCAGAATCGTGACGACCATTTAATTACTTAGCTTGAATCTTGCATCTTTCTTTCACCTACCACAACATATCAACCCCCAGGTCCTTGGCAAAAAATCACAACATATTGGAGGCAATCTGTGCGCATTGCGGACCACATTCCATAGTATCTCAGCTGCCATTGCAGCAATTGCGCACATGGTCGACGACGCGAATGTCTAGCGATCTTGGATAGTCAGTCAGTCTCTTTGGGTTGGCCAGACCAATGGAAGAAGGCCAGCCGTCGGCCGCCCGCAGCGCGCTGCAAGAGGCCGCCAAATACTGGTCGGACTTTGTTGCACGCTGCATATCGCAGCGTCTCAGTAGCAACCGGTTCAAGGACTTTGTGCAGCTCGTGCACACAAAGTATCCGCTGCCGCCTCTCCTCGTCGTCGACTTCTTCTTGCGCCCCCAGCCGTCCAACCACGTCAGTCTCGACCCGCGCATACCGCCATACATACAGATCCTCACACAGCTGAGCTATATCGATGCGCCATCTATTCTTCGCGTGCTCTACAAGTACTCGGCCCTGCATGTTCACGATAAGACGAACGAGCATAGGCGGGCGATCGAGGCAGAGCAGCACGCCGACACAAAAGGTGGCGAGGAAACGAATACTAAGACTTTGCGCTGGCAAGATTCATCGTGGGCGGAGGAGGTTATGTTCTACCATGTAATTAGAACTGTTGTTGAAGGCAGCGCTTTCAACGATGCCAAGGCGGCGCTCGAGCTGATACACATCATTTGCAAATGGATGGAGCTATTCATTGCCGTGAGCTCGACGTTCACAGCTGATATGCTCACCAACAAACATGATCGACAGGGCCGGGAGGAAATGGAGACGGCGCGCGCTGCATTTGTGCCACTACTTTTACGGCTGGTCGACAACCACGCCCTGCTTCACATTATAAGCAAGCCCTTGGCAAAAGGTGAGGACCCATTGGAAAGTTATCTGAATTACATGCTCATTCGCGCTAATTCGTGCCGTCAGGCATTCGTAAGGAGCTGTCGGACAGTCTGGGCAGCTTCATAGAAACGCTACAGCCTGTGCCGCCGTTTGTCGAGAGGCTCGAAATTTTCCGCACGCAGACGTTGGCAGAGCTAGACCCTATTGATAAGAAAAAGCAGGCAGTAAATGCAGCCATGGACGAGCTACTTGACTCTGCGGTTGGACTTGATAGCTTCGTCATTGCCGAGATTCCTATTTCCAACTCGAGGGCTGCACTATATGTATACCTCAATGCGGCAGTAAGTTGTCTTTTCCACAAATTCACGCATTTTTCTGACTGTTTAAAGCTTGTTGGCCGTCCAGTGCTGGATGATACCATGCTATATGCATTTCTAAATAATCGATATCAGGTATGGTTTTATTCCATCGTCGTTGGCAATGTCTCATACTCTCTAGGGAAACCAACAATCGAGCGCAATTGATTTGATTGTTGCTTCATTTGATGTCCTGGCCAATGCTGTGTTTCGAAATGAAGGCCTAAAGGACGCCCACCTTTTGCGCTCCTTTGTTGTAAACAAGCTGCCGCTCCTGCTGTGTCAACTATGTCACCCGGAATTCTCTGCCGCATCTGCCGAGTACTGTATTACGGAGGCACTGAATCGGGTTGACACAAGCGTTTTCCCTACAGCATCTCTCATGTTTGATGAGTCGCGAAACAATAATCCATACACAGAGAGCGTAAGGGAAGAATTCTGCGCAGCGTGTGCTCTGCACGGTCTTATTGAAAGAGACCATGTCGATCGCATCCTGGGAGAGACATCCATGTCATACGATCCGTCGCTGGAAAAGGCTTCTCGTGACAAGCTTGTTCAGGACTGCTTGTCTGATTCCGGCAAAATTCAAAACATTATTTCACAACTGGAACGGGTGGATGGCAACGTTGGTGCGGTAGCTCACGCTATTGTGGAGGTATGAACATCCCCTGTAATAATTTTCGTCAATTTCTAACAATCTGTAGCTGATTCGGCAACTTTGTTTAAACAAGGAAACCATGTCATTAAAGCTTTTGTGCACACAGCTAGCCCAAAAACCACAATCGCTAGATATTCTTCTTCTCTTTACCAAAATCACTTCAGTTCTAGAACCTCTCTGCAACCTCCTTGACAACTGGAGCTATGAAGAGGATCAAGGTGAATACCAACCAGTATACGAAGAATACGGTGCCATTCTTTTAGTGGTATTTGCATTTACATACCGCTACAACCTATTGCCAGTGGACATTGGCATCCACTCGGCTGACTCTCACGTGGCTAAAATTATAACTCGATCGCACATTACGCGACCTCTAGACGAGCTGAATGAACAGGAAACTGGGCATATTACTGGGTGGATCAGTGGTCTCTTTGACAGCGAGACTGGCGGTCTCGGGGATGATCTCATGTCATCGTGTCCGCCCCATGAGTTTTACCTGCTGGTTGCGCCAATCTTCCAGAGTATCATTACGGCTTATACATATGGCTACATTAACGATGAGGGCCTTAAAGGGGGCGTCGAATGTACGTTACAATTCTTATGAAGGATCCCGAAAGACAATATTAACACTCGATAGATTTGGTGGATACGTTTCTGCTGCCAGCCCTCGTGCCTGCGATTAGGTTCTTGGCTGACTACATATGGGTGGATCAAAAGGAACAAAAGTCAATTGTCAAGGCTCTGCAGTTGCTTCTGACGCCGAGTTCTATTTCTGGCGAAGCAAGTACAGTTCTCTCGTCTGTCAAAAATCTCGTTGCACAGCCGCTGGAACATGCGCTGAGGACATACCAACGTCAGGACCCGCGAAACCAGGACATTGAGCCGCTACTGAAGTCGCTGAAAGAGAACCTGCCAGTTTCGCGCCGCACGGGCGGCGCCGATCATCATGAGATGGAGACGTGGGCAAGCAGCTCAAGCAGCGGCCTATCTGGCTCTATACGACACACCATCCAAGGGCTTGTTCAATGGAGTCTGCAGCCAGGGGTAAACGTGATGCCCAGCTCGTACACACACCGTCAATTGATTGCAGGACTGCGAATTATTGGTTCAAGCAGGCTGTTGCGCCTAATCATGGAAGAAATTCGCCAGCAGAGCGAAATAGGCAACGCAAGTATCGTCTATGACGTGGTAGCGGCCATCATTTGCGCAGAGGAGTCTGCCAACGAGCCGCCGCCGGTTACGAGCCTGTTGGACGCTACAGGTACCATGCAGGCACCGTCACAGCGGCCACTGGGTTTGCGCGAGGTTCTCAAGTCCGCGGCTGAAGGCTACAAGAAGTTGCACAAGCAGGACCCGTTCCTGGCAGAGGCCACCATGCGGCTGCACCGACGAGTCGAGGCGCTCTTGGTGATGCCCCAGGCGCAGGTCATTCTGCAGAGTGTAGATATGCCGCTAGATTTGGGCAGCGACGCCTTGGCAGCGGCGGCTGCTGCAGCTGGTGCCGACACGATGGTTGTCGATGGCCTGGACACAACGGGCTTGGATACGGCAAGCCTGGACATGGGTCTCGGGGCCGATCTGGATCTGTCTGGCGGAGGAAGTGATGCTGACTTGTTTGGGGGCTTAGATACTAGCATGGATATGTTTGATGGGTGGGACAGTATGGATTTGGGGGGTAACTGAGGCTGTGTGTACGGAATACTGGCTATTGAATTTCTTTAATTGCATGTCTGTGTTGAGGCTGTTGTATACAAAAGACTGGCCAATTGGAAAAGGAACCTAGAAAGAGGACGCAGTGACCATTTAAAGGTCTATTTGGACATCAATTGTTCAAACTGGGAGCAGCTGTGGTGCAGTAGATGAGCTAGATTCTGCTGACTTACGGCTTCGAATGGCTTCGACTTGGTACTATGTATGTGCATGAGGCTCTTTAGCTGAATCCTTCAGGGACAGGACCCTGTAAATAGCAGGTGGGCGGGCAGGCTGTTTGCCCAGGACAAAAGCCACGCGACAAGAAGCCACCTTGCCTTGTTGCGAACCTACAACTTGCCGCTACCGAGTCGCGGGGCGGCGGGCTGGGCACTCTAGCGGGCCACCACAGAGTGGTCTAGCTTTCCAGTTGGGATGCCAATTCCAGAACATACTTTGCCTGCCCCTTCCTTCCCCATCTGTCACCTCCATCACTTTCTGCATCTTCCCTCTTCTCCTCTACCCCTCTTCTCATCAGGGAACCAAAGGCTGCCTCTGTTCTTTTTGTCACTATCTCGCAAGTTGCCCGTCATGTTCCTCAAGTCTTCTCTGGTTGCCCTTCTGGCTGTCCAGGTCTTTGGCGCTGTCGCCCAGGTAAGGCCTCCCCCGTCTCCCGCGGTGCAGATATCATGCGCTACTGCAACTGAAGCTCCGCGCATCAATTGCGCGCCGTTTTCCTTCAATCTACGACTGTTGCTGACTCTCCAACTTTAAAGGATGCCGCTCCTGAATCTGCCGTCCCTCCTACGCTCAATGCCCAAGTTACAGCCAGCTTCCCCGATGCCGAGCTCATTGGTCTCCGTCTGGTGAATGGTAAGCCCACCAGGGCTGTCATTGAGGTAACCAACAATGAGGCTGCTCCTATTAACGTCGCATTTGTCTCTGGCGCCTTGAGCTCGGGCAAACCCCTGCCCGCCGACGCGCCAGCCTACAAGAGCATCGTGCATAACATGACGGCGTCGCAGTACAACCTTGAGGTGGGCGCCGGCGAGACCACATCGGTCCCTTATGCCTTCGCTCTCGATCTGCAACCCCAGAACGTCCAAGTCCAGCTCATGGCCATCGTCACCGACGCCAAGGGCGGCCTGTTCCAGATCCCCGCGTACAACGGTACCGCTACCATTGTTGAGGCCCCCACCAGCTTCCTTGACCCTCAGATGTAAGTAGAGAGCTGCGCGCATGTCTTGCCTAAATGCTCGTAACTTCGTGAGACATATGAACTGACTCTCTGGCAGTATTTTCCTCTACCTCGTCCTCACCGCCGCTTTCGCTGGCACCCTGTACTTTGTTTACAAGACCTGGATTGAGGCCCTCTTCCCCCAGGCAAAGCGCTCTCCTCGCACCCCCAAGAAGGCCAAGAAGGCCGTTTCCGACACCGAAACCCCCCTTTCCGGTTCCGAGTCCACTGCTACTGCCACTGGCAAGTACGATGAAGCCTGGATCCCTGACCACCATATTAGCCGCCGCAACGCTGGCAAGCGGTCGAAGTCTGGCACGCCCAAGGCTAAATAAATACCAATTTAGGTTACGGAATTTCCTAATGCATCACCGTTATTCCCAGAGGTTATGCCTGTACGGCTCTGTGGAAACAAGAACCTGTGGTTAAAAACCATCTATGGTTCTAATAATAAACAGCTACAACTCGGGAATTGTATCGCCGCTCTTACGAAACACATTTGCATACGCGGATTCTATTTCAGGGAGTAATGAGAATGAAAATGGGTTAAATGTATTGAATTGTAAACAAAAATCTATTCTGCAGGTCGATTGACAGCTCATGACGCGGGAATGCTGGCAGAGCGTATAATAATAAAAGCCGGAGGTTGGCATGTCTTTTTGTGAAACGTTCAGTATGGATAATCGCAGCCCAAAATGTGTCCTTTTTTTTATATCAAAGAAGAAAAGGAAAATATTCCTCGTAAATTAGTTGCTTTTTCTATTCCAATTCCAAATGAAAACGGAAATTTATTTTATTACCCAAATAAACGTAAGCGTCTTGCACCAGTGTCCATCCTATACACCCAAAATATCCCGGCCATGCAGTCATTCGCCTTTCCTAGCACTCGCTGCTTCCGCAGCCATGTATGATAAAACAGCCTGGTCTTGGAACCGCCCATCACCAGCCCCGTCACGTCCATTGACAGCACTTGCATCACTCTCGACATGCTCTTCTGCTTCTCGGATATTACCAAACAGACACTCCCACAGGTCCGTTTTGTCAATCATTTCGCCTGCCGTCCTGTCTTTGCTCATGAGCTTTGAGAGTGCCGCATGCTCCAGCTCTAGCGTATTCGCAGCCTCAAAACTGGCGTCCAGCGGTTCTTCCACATCCGACGTCTCAGCCATGAACTTGGAAGCACTCTTGGCCTTGCCACTGCTACCATTTTTGTTAGACGAAGAGACGCCCCTCGTTCTTCGGCCCATATGCTCCATACGCCGTCGTACCGACAGGTTATAGATGGATTCCTCAACGGTACCAGACACAAGGTACAGCCACACAGTCGTCGCGTGCTGCTGTCCGATCCGGTCAACACGCGCAATGGCTTGGAGCTCAAGCGCCGTGTGCAGCAGTGGCTCGCACAAGAATACATGGCTGGCGTTGACGAGGTTGAGGCCGCTCGCATGCGCGCGCGCATGCAGGAGAAAACACTCAATGGCCGGGTCCGTCTTGAAGCGTGCAATGCCATTTGGCTCGTCGATGGAGGCGTAACCGATTCGGAAGCGTCTGAAGGCGTTGTGTAGTACGCTGAGAAAGTCGCGGTATCTATTTTATATGTCATTAGACAATAACACGCCTTTACTGGCAAGGGGGCAGAAAGGGAGAAGGAAACGTACTGTGAAAATATGATTGACTTGGCACCTGGGTCAGACTCCCGTAGCCACAGCAAATGCCGAACCAGCGTATCGACCTTCGTGGTAAAAGACGGCCCATCCAGGTCAATGTTCTTGATTTCAGCCAGTTTCTCTGCGTTAAACTCAGTGTAAATGGTCCCATTTGTTAGAGAGCAGTTGACTTGGTGTCTTTCCTGGCGAGCACGCCTGCTTATGCCGCCGTCTCCATTCGTGCCCTCCGTGAGAATTCGCAGCTGCTGGGGTTTGATGGCAATGTCGTGCAGTTGCTCTGGTTTCAATTGCTTCTTGCAAACGGGACAGTTACGGTGTGACTTATACCACATCATCATACATTCTTTACAGAACTGGTGGCCACACACGGTCAATACGCCTGTCACAAACGGTGTCTGGCAGATGATACACATGCGCGGCTCATTGGACTTGCCGCCTTGCCCACCCTCGCCGGTTTCTTTGAGATTTATCAGGTACCTATGCTTGGCCTCGGTAGAGAGAAGCTTCTTACGTGAGTCGCTCACCATCTTGGCCATGCGCTCCTCGACTTGCTGTGTCTTTTCGCCGTCGAAAGGAAGCACAGCATCGGATACGATTTGTAGCTGCCGGTAATACTCAAGACGGGCATTCATGGCATCCTTGAAGCTCTCGATTTCGGATTCGAGCGATGAAGACGCTTTGCTTTGGACGCTGAGCTGTTTCTGCGTGAAGTTCAGGTGATCTGACACAATTTTATGCTCAATGGCTTCGCGCTGGCTTGTCGGTGCATCCCGCAATAGACGGGTTTGCAGACCGCGAAGCTCGCCGATGGCACCTCGCATGGATATTTGTGCGCGGTGGGGCTTCATCTGCTTTCTTATTTCGAGAAGCTGCAACATCTTTTCTGGTGCAGGACCGCCGTCATTCTGGGCTAGCCTGATGCTCGTCTCAGTCTCATGCTTGACGAGTTCATTGGTTTGGCCAGAAATTGCGTCCTGTCTGTCGGCTATCGCACTTCGCAGTGCTTGCACATAGACCATTAGATCATCCTGGAATTTGGCGGAGTCAACCAGTTCTTCACCGGTAGTTTCAGCATCGTCGTCTTCATCAAGAAGGGGTCGCAGAAGTAGCTGCACGACTTGCTCTCGCCATTCGTCCATAACATTTGCCTGCTCATTGAGCTCCCCATAGAGCATCTCTAGTCGGTCTACAACTCCACCACTCTCAATGCCCCTTTCGGTCTTGATAAGAAGCTCAGGGACTTCCACAAAGGTTTGCTGGGCAGCCTTCCTCGCAATCTTGGTCATATGGCGATTTGCTTTACCATAGCTCTCTTGTAAGATCTCTCGGCGCAATACTTTGGCTTGAACGTAGCCGTCATCTTCAAACTTTTTTAGTCTGTGAAATTCGTCCGAATCCGGCTCAGTCATATCAACATTATCACGTATTTGAAAGGTAGCGTTGGCGCAAAACATGACGGCCTTGTGGTGTATTTCCAAGGAAGAGCGTAGCCGACGCTGGAGCTCGGAAAATTTCCCCCTGGAATCAATAATGTCTGCGTCGTTTTCAGATTCCGCCTCAGTTGCTGTAATATCTCCGTTTTGAGCGGCAAGCTCGGGCTGCAGAACCGCTGCTTTGTTCACCTCGTTTACGTCGCTGAGAAGTTTGGCTCTTGCATCTTCCACAAGTTTGAGTGTCTCATCGCGGACCTCTTCCCATATCGCGAGAGCTTCCTTCACTCTCGGTCCATTCTCGAACAGTTGGCCGCGGGCTAGCTTGTTGGATAAGTAGGCTCTCTCCTCGTTGCGAATAGCCGCTTCACTTTGCTCCAGCATTGCATTTAGCACTTCTTCAATGGTCCTCATTGGTCGCTCCTTATTGTATCCAAGCAAACGACGGCTATACACACCGACCTCCGGATGCAGCGCCGTCTGCCGAAGTCTAGTTAGCCAAGTTCTCATTTTTGCTTCGTAATCCTCCGGATCCCAATCGTCAAGAGTCGGAGCACCAGACAAGCTCAAGTCACAGTCCTTAGCCATGTCATTGAACAAAGACTGGTAATGCTGCTCCTCAACAGCGCTGAACGGCATGCTGATAACATAGCGGTTTTGAGGCGGTAAAAGAATCTCGTCACGGACTAGAGCCTTTGTGTGGCGAAGCGCTAGAGATTGAAAAAGTTTTTGAAAAAGCGGCTTGTGGAAAGTAATTAACGCATTCCAAACATGGTTTGCGTAGCAATACGGGTGATAGCGGAGAAACAAAAGCAGGCCAAAGAGGTCCTTGATATCGTCCTTTATCGGTGTTCCAGTGATTCCCCAGGCATTTACGCGTGGGATAACTCGAGCAACGGAAGCGGCCTGGCTGACACCACTTTCAATCATCTGTGCTTCATCGAGACACACGCGCCACCAGGATATTTGCACAAGCGGCGACTTTGGTCGCTTGTAGGCTCGTTCGTACCGTCGTGAGCGTTCCGGTGGGTCAGTAGCAAAATGAAGCTCTTGAGATAGAACGGAGTAGGTTGTGATAACAACATTGTACGACGCTAGTTTTGCGACTGCGCTGTGCTCCTCTTCTTCTTCGAGCTTCCTGCAGCCTTGGTAGTCAATAACACGAAGAGATGGGGAATGGCGAGTTATTTCTGCCATCCACTGCTGCCGAAGGGACTCTGGTGTTACGATGAGGGTTGCCCCTGTTTTCAGAAGCCCGTCTGCATCCAATTGCCGCTCCGGGGAATCTTGAGATATATCTTGTCGCTCATTGAGAAGAATTAAACTGATAATTTCCAGAGTTTTGCCAAGACCCATTTCCTCGGCAAGAATGCCACCTTTCACGGCTCTGTCGGCAAGATTGTAGGGAGACTTGTTTCGAGTAAGGACATGGAATACATCACTTATATATACATTGTGGCCAGCCTCATCCATGGCATCACGAAATGTGTCTGAGTTTTGTAATACAGCGCAGTCGGGAATGGGCTCCACGCCGCTGGACGTCCACTGGAAGCCTTCGCGCTGCAGAAGCCACTTGACTGTCCTCTTCTGATACGGAAATAGAGTGGCCTCCAGCGACGGCACCACTATGAATGAAGCTTCCAGGTCGTCCTTTGAAGGGACATATGCTGCTTCGTAAAAGTCCATTGGCGACCAAGCGGCTGAGTTCAGCCCGTTATAGGGGAAGAAAGCATCGATCACATCTTGACTCTCTTTTCGCTCGACATTTGTTCTCATAATATGATATGGAGAGATTGTCTCGTTCCACATAATGCTAAACGTGAAGGAGCAAGTGAGCATGCCTTGAGAGATCTCTAGCTCGGCATTGACTTTGGTCCACAGGACTCCGTGAGCGCTTCGTTGCACCGGTTGAGACATAACTTTGAACAGTTTATCCATCCCGGGTTCGATATGATCATCTTGTACCAAGACTGAGAAATCTGGAAGCTCTGTGTTCTTATTACGAGCCCTGAGGCCAAGTAAGTGGCCGCCATACCGAAAGGTGACGTGGGGACCAATGTCGGATTTGATGGAGACATGATCTGTCGATTCGACTCGCTCAATCGCGCGTTTAAAGGATACCGTGCCCTTCTTTACACATATAGCAGTTTCGGGAGCGGGTGACGAGGTTTTGCGCCGCTTGGCCGAACTTCCGTCACTCACACCATTGGTGATATCTTGGTGTTCTGAGCCAGATGGGAGAGCGAGCAGCGCGTTAACGATACGAGATGGAAGGACGTCTAATATTCAAAACTGACTGTTAGATTGACGTTCTATGGTTTAATAACAGAATTTCAACAAACATGCCATTGAATCCGAACTGATTGGTCGCTGCGGCCGTCCAGATCGGAACCTTACCGATGCTCCTCGAGCGGCCCATGGCGGACGAATTGGATATTCGCGAGTGCGTCTGTGTGTGCGAGCTCGCAGGCTCGGGCGGGATTACGGACACATTTAAGAAAAAAATTCACGTCCAAACACGACAGCAGAAATGATTTTCGGCGGAGGAGGGTGGTAGTTTAGTCGGGCGTGACATCAACAACAACGCAGATTACTCCTCCAGATGCACTTCTGCCTGGTGGATCCACAAGTTCGCCTTCTCAAAAATGGTTGTGTTGGGGGCGCAAACCAACATTAAGGCAATCTGAATTAGGCACGGTCGAAATCATATCTGGTTCCAAATGCAGGCAAATTTACTGCACATGTATCCAGATTAAATCCAGTCATCCATAGATTTCCAAATAGGCACACCACCCCTACATACCTTGTCAGTGAAGATGTGGAGAAGAAGGGCGTCTTGATGAGTGGTTGCGTCACCTCCACATTACGAACTCATGAGTTACGATTTATATGAGAAATTACAATCTCTTACTTTGAACCATTCATCTATGCCAGCATTGATAAACATTAATTTCAGCAAATGCCGTCTCCACCATGGATGAATTAACTTGACAATGTTCACAGCCTTGCCACGGTTGTATCCACTGTAATAAGTTGTACAGCCTCGCTTATGTAAGACAACCAATTGGCGACAAATTTCGAGCTCAGGCTACCTTTAATAGTTCAACTGAACTAACTCTCTGTTCAAGCTCGACGAATTACAGCCCATTCTCCCACAAGCGGGAAATAAATTTCGTCTCGGTGGTGTTTTCTCATAGTCATAGTTCTGTTCTTTTTGGTAAAAGGCAACTTTTCAATATTTATCTTCCATATATGTTTGTGACAACTCAATCGCTAACCCCTTACTATAGGCTTCGACGATGAGCACCCAGAGTCTCTGGTCGTCATTACGGCCGCTCGTTGCTGCACCACGGACGGCAGCCTTTGTCAACTGCCAAATAAGATGCCTACACAAGACTCGGCCACCACCTATGATTCCTCAGCCACGACCTTTCGTCCCCGATGTCGACACGTTCCTGAAGCTGATCGGCCGGGGCCTCAGCAGGCACACGAGCAAGTTCCCTTCGTGGGAGGCGCTCTTTTCTCTCACGTCGCCGCAGCTTAAAGAGCTCGGCATTGAGCCGGCCCGCACGAGACGATACCTACTTCAATGGATGCAGCGCTACCGCAACGGTGTCGTCGGTCCCGGCGGCGACTTCAAGTTTGTGCAGGATGGTGAGGCACATCTTCGCATTGCGACGCCTCCCGCTGGTATCGCCACTGATGCGCGATGGGTTGTCAATGTTCCCCATGGCGAGGAAGTTTCGGTAGAGAACGCTAATGAGACTTACCCTCGGCCAAAGGGCTACTCAGTACGCGGCCTCAAAACAATAGCGGGCAGCTACGCCACCGAGCTGCCGGGCAAGGGCGGCGCCGTGGTCAAGGTCACAGAGGGCATGTGGGAGCAGCGCCAGGGCAGGAAGATTGACGGTGGTGAGCGCAGAAGAGCAGAAACGCGCTTCAAGAAGCGTTCCGCGGCACGCCGCGCAGAGCGGGAGGCTGAGTTAATGAAGCATCTGTAAATTATAGCAAAAGCAGCAGCTAGAAGCGCGTCGTGGTAGGCACCAAACACCAACACTAACTATACTTGTAACAACTACATTGTCTTATTATGTCTCCATTTTCTTTATCCATTGTTCAGTGGTGGAGTGTATCTTTTGGCGGCAGCTATATCTGCCAGTCGAATCTTTGACAGATCGCGATTAGGCAATTTTGCGATGAAGACTCCGTGTCGGCTGAATGTCGTAACACTAACAAGACTAATTCGGTGATGAAGGGAAAGAGCTATAAGGCCTAATACTGCACCAACCGGTGTGGTGCCCACGTTTTGCTCGTGGCATGTTCGCCCTTTGTAATTAAGAACTAGCACCGACTGCTCAGTCGCCGCAGCGCGCGGATATTGGAAGCGACACTGCCTGCTGGCTTGCAGGCCGCCGTGCTGATGTGGAACATACAGGTGTGAGACGACGGCTCCCAGCGTGGCCTCAGAAACTGCCACGGATAGAAAATATCAATATGAGACTCTTACGGGTCTGTTACATTTTGGCGAATGCCTGCAGGTACGCAGTACAGTAGACCCCCAGTGATTCAAATATTTTGGTTTACAGAACCGGAAAATGGTGATTAGACTAGAGTTTCGGTCTGAAGAGTTGACTCTGTCGCCCTCTGTCCTGTGAGAGAGTTAAGTGCGACACTGGGCCTTATCGAGCTCACTTCACCAATACAATGCAGTCGTCGCTTTGCAGCCCTCCGCCTGAGGAATATTTATAGGCTTGATCAAGCAAGTTTGGATCTGGCAACGACGGATTGAGTCTACTTATGTAAAACTCACTCATGATCTCGTAGTATTCGGAATCTCCTAGGCAACCCAGTAGCCGGAGTAGCTCGCCGGAGGCTTATTTTGACGTTCTTCCCGCCAAGAATAGATGCATGTGTCCGCGGTATCTCTTGCAATTTGCTGCACAAGAAGATTCATCGGCCCGTTTGTGGGTTTAATTGATTACGAAGTGTACCAGAATTGGCCAACTAATCATCTATACGCTTCGTTTCTGCAAAAACCTCCACATGGACGCCGGCTGAAATCTTTTGCTTTACCATTCATTCGCTCAAACTCGAAAATCCACTGGTCAGCCAAGATCCAGTGGCTATTGCTACCGCGCCTGTACCAATTCATCCACTCTCGGCACAAAATGATGTACTTATAAGTTTTCATTTCCTGCGCGGTTACCAGAGTGGCGCGCGAGCGTATTCGGCCCTTCTCAATCATGATATCTAACAAATGGAATTTAACAACGCCCGTCTAGGATCCTGCCGAGCTGGCTGACTTTGCCGGTCTACCTCCCTGGCACGTAGCATCAAGCGCTCAGTGTGCAGCTAATTTCAATTGTATGCTGCGCCATCATACGATACGGAGTGCCAAGAATCTGCTGTGCAGGGTCCCCTTTTTCAAGTAGGTTATTGTAACCGGCCTGTGGATTAAGCGGGTTCCTCGTGCTTGCGGCCTGCTGTCTTCGTGCTTAGAAACTGTGCTTTCTCTTCTGAATGCTGCTCCTAGGCTATTTTATATATTCAGATCGATATGTAATGATCAAGCACCGGCACAAGGAACCATCAGGTGAGGCGAGATGATGGGGGGTTACGGCCCCCGCTAGGCCTACAGCATCAACTAAAAGTAGGTAGTTACAGTATGCTTGCATTCTCAGCTGCCCACTTCCGCCAAGGCAACGTTTCCCCTGCTTCAAGCCTCGCACGGTATTGCACCCGTTTTGGCTAGTAAAACACTGTTTGTGAGCTGTTTCTCGGTGGTAAGTACCTCTTCCTCGCGTTCATCATGTCGTTTACATGCGCGTTCAGTTTCTTTCTAGGCAATTTAGGCACAAGGGACAAGCCGTCCAAGCCTCTTCAGCGTCACCATGCGTTCTTGTCTAAACCGCATTCTTAATCGCACCCCCTCCTCCTCTGCCAATGCACTGATTCTTCAATGGTCAAGTTTCTTTAGCAATTATCGATTGGTGTCACCGGATAGGTGGCGCCGGCGCTTGAAAACGCCATGGGATGGGATGGGGGCAAGCGGATTGCACCGAAGAGAACTACTATTCCGGGTATCTAGCGCCGAGATACCTTTCATCTGTTAATCAACCAAACACGCGAGTCCCCACCGCCGCCGCTTCTCGCACGTCGAATGCGAAACGTGCTGTCAATGCAATTCCCTTGTGCGGTCATATCCAGCGCAGTACGTAAAGGAGGGGTGTGAGAAGGTTATGGATGAATAAATACTCGAGATTGTAGTTTCGCCGTGTTGTAACTTCTCTTCTATTTGTTCGGAATGGGCCAGTCTCGAGGCCGGTGCAATAGTCGAAGCAAGAACAGCAGTGAGATTCCCTTCATCGCATCTTCCAAAACATCTGCATGCATCTCTATATATCGGACAATCTATACTGTAAGCAGCTCTGAAGGAGCGTTGGGAAGCAGGGCCGTAGCCATGTAATTGATTCCCACACTTGGAAATAAATTACAGCTCAGATTCGCCTGTACCAATAGTTTTGTGATAATGGCCCCTTGTCCCGGTTGGAAAGCTAGTCAGGGTCGCCGTCGGATCTAGAACAAGGCTGTGGGAGCCCTCGGTCTTCGAGAAATCATAAGCCTCTCTCGATGGAGTGATCCATGCCAAATGCGCCAGAGAGGCCATCGTTTGACGCCGGAGGGCGTTGACTGAGTAATAATTAGCCGATATCTCTCTTTTTTTATACAGTCATGTATTCGCAGTGCATAAAACAAAGATGAGCTATAGTACATTGGCTTACACGCAGTTCCGATTTGTATTTGGTCGCGTGTGGCCGATCTCGGGCAGGGAAAGGTACCCTCTCTGCCATAAATGCTCTTATGATCCCAGGTTTGTTGCTTCAGGCGTAAAGCCTTTGATATATACTGCTGGGGTTGCAGTCTTGATATCATAAATCCACCCGAATTATCCCATTTTGGGAAGGGCTCGGCATTGGATTGCAATTCTGCCACTGGCCACCAATGATTCACAGTTTACTGCGAAGGAATTGCTCCTCTGCCAACCTCCGCACTGCCAAATTAGATTCAGATAGTAAATTAGCGCAGATCCAAGAGAAGAACGGGGTTAGCAGAGAGTTCCCTTCTCTCAGAGTGATACTCAGCCATGAGACGTTAGTCCCTAGTTACGTGTCCAAGATCTGGTGCCATTCAGTTCAGGAAGCTGATTGTTTGACGTGGCAGGAAGCATGGAGTAGCTAGCTTTAACGCTGCTACAGGCACTTGAGGTGGAAGATTTCGTTTTGGCTGTCTTTGGATTAGCTCTGGCTATTACTCGGAAAATGATTGACGCCGGCCGTATCGTCGAAGTCCGGCTCCTTTTAGTGGTTTTGGGAGGTTTACCCGAGGACCGAGTCCTCGGCACGATTACTACTCCGACAAATTTGTATTTGGCCATTTCGAATTTAAGGTTGGACAAAGAAAGATGTGACTCTTAAAAGTAACGATACCCAAAAGAAGGCTTCACAACCGAGAAACGCGTCTTGCATTATAGATTCAGGCGTTTTGTAAAAGCAAACCTGGATTTAATGGTGTGGATAGCATCAGTAGAGCATCTGCACCTTGATTTGGAAGGTTCTAAACGGAAAACATTTCGGCCGACGGCCCTTGCCGACCATTGCCGGCCCTTACTTATTTGTAGTATAGGTTTTACGTATTAGAGAATTTCTCAGAATCTAGCGACATGTGTATGAGCTTAATATTTCTCTTGATCTTTTGCGATTCTACGGCCTGCTTTGGTTCAGCTTCCGACGATTCACCGCCAGTGCTGTAGCATCAGGTTTTGGTAACTCGCCCCTGATGCATACTGAAGGAGACTTCAGTTATGCCGCATTCACGCGTGAAAACCAAGGCTCGCAAATGACAATGCAGTTTGGTGATTGGATCTGTTTCCATGATTGGTGCACTCGTCTAAACGATGCTGTGAGTCAGCCAACGCTTTCAGCTGGGCGTAGAAATGGGGCTGAACGACTTCATTCTTCTAGAAAGAGGCGGGCGGAGGGTTGGTCAAAAACAGAACCTGTTCAGCCAATAAACCGGGAAAAGTCTTGCAAAAGGGCCGGTAATAAGAAGTCACTAGAAACCACTGGTAAAATGTCGTCTGATGGAGGACAAGGCATAGACAAGCTCCGTTGCCTTCACAAGCCCTGGCGTAAGTAAAGGTAACAGGAGTGTAGCAGTACTACTAGGTAGCAGGTACCTACACACGATCCATCGCACTGTAAAATGTAAGGCTCAGCATGTCGGCTGCCCTTTTAAGAATCTGACTGGCGGCTAGGTTCCCCTCTTAATACCTATACGAAGGACATTTGGAGACATGTTAGAACCCGTTCGCAGCGCTAGTTAGTGGTTGCATCGCAAAGTTTAGCTGAAAAAGCCTAAATAGATTCCGAACCGTCCTCGTGTCGTTCAAGATTAGTTGCCAGCCCAAAATCCCCTGCAGGAAGCAGCATGGCCGATATTGGAACACATCCACCCATTCTGTAATGATCTTTCCTTTTTAAGTTGGGGTAGGTGACGAGCTTCCTATCAGGAGAGTGCAACTCGCCTTGCGCACTTTGTAGTGGTATAGTGACGAATTCCATTGTCAATGTGCTAAAATTAACTCGCAATAGTATATCGTTCTGCAACTTACCAAACAGTCCTCTTTGCCCTGTGTATCTCTTGGTGAGGCTCACCAAGTTTCTTGGTCTCTCAAAATTGGAAATCGACGAGGCTGGCAAATCAACTATAGCGTCAACAGGACCTCTATACTAAGAAATTATCCACCGCAGTGGCAGCAGCCTACAACACTGTGATATAGGATTTATTTATTTAACTATTAAAAAAGAAGAAAGAAAAGACAACTAATCCAGATTGGCCAAAACTTCCCGTGCACCGCGAGGCTTGACCAGCCTGAACCGTATTGCTCGTGTTGCCAGGGGTATTCACGTCAGGATGAGCACCATCAGTATGTATTTTCTACCCGTATGATTTTCGATTTTCAAGCCCTCTCCGTTTCCTGTAGACGGCAAAGCATTGGTAAGTATGAACCGCCTGTCACTATCCTGGTATAGAAAAGAAGTGACTCTACGTCATCAGTAGCCTTTCAAGCATTAAGTAATGTACTATGCATATAACTCCTTGAAATGTGAACTTGTTCACTTTTCAGAATGTGGACCAGGTCCGATACTCCATGCTGAGCTCTCAAAGCCCATGACTTTGCCAGTCTGGTTTTAGCATATCTCTCCAAAAAAAAAATCAGCAGGTAGCGGCATATATGCCGACTTGTGGAATGAAAACTACTTTAGAAGTCCCAAGAAATGCCCGTGGCTTTCCCTGCGGCTGCCAGCATTTGTCATGGAACACCGAAGTATGTCCAGGGAGGGCATCTAGTCACAACGTTGATTTATTATGATAGGAGTGAACTCCTTACATATGACCTATTGTATGCCACAACTATATGTATTGCTAAAGTATGTCCGGGATTTCGGCCAGCTGTCTGTCTGTTCGAGGCACTATTCCCACAATTGCGCCTCTCAGGTCATCAGCATCTGCATATGTACATAGACCTGACTAGATCCGGCTACCATCCACACACTAAAAACCACCCCCCTGCATGTGCCTGCTCGCCTCCACCTGGTCGTTGCACCAAGTCTTCTCTGGGGCTTGCTTCCCGACGGGTTGCTAAGACTTCAAGCAAACCAGTCATCTCTCGCAAATGCCTGCGCCGGCCAGGTGCAAGCGCCTCTGCTATCGGCCATCAATTGCGATGTAAGCCCGCTAGCATATCAAGAGTCTCATCTTTTTAGTACTTTATGTAGTTTGACTTTGTGAGACTTAGTGACCCGAGTTCACTGACTGACTAGACCGGCGTATGCAACCTATTTCACTTACAGCCTTGCTTGGCTCAAGACTCTGACTCTCAAACCCCGTCTCACAGCCCCCAAACAGCTCTTTCCGTGCATCCGGGCGGCTGAAAGCCCTGTCACCAGTTTTATTACTACAGCCTTTACTGCCCGAGACGCCATCATGCGCTCTTTTGAAAGACACTGACGGTAGACGGAGACACCTGCGGTGAGGCGCAGCGATTGTTAACATCGTTGCACAAACATATCACCTCTAGTAACGGGTACAAGGACCAAGGCCGTAATGGGGCAGCCACATGCACTCCATATTGCACCACGTAAATGACGAATTCGTAGGTGTTTTTTCATGCGTACTTATGTGACGCTGATGCCTTGCAGCTGGGTACCACCACAAGGCAACTGTCCGTCTACATATGCCAATTCCATGTACTTTGTAAACTCGGTCGCGGGCCATCGCTTACTGTGCATGGTATTGTCGCTGTGGCTCTAGGGCATCGTACTGCGTCCTCAAAAGAGCATAAAACTAGATCACTCACTTCAGTCTAATTGAGTTATCGCCACAACGGATAAAGAGTTTTTATTCCTGGTATTTGTGGCATATCGACTTGGATGCTGCTAGTCCTCCCCTAAGGTCTCAGCCCACTCAGCTAGGTAGGCCTTCGCCCCCATCTCTTCACACACCCCCTGTAGCCGCCGTCTGCAGCAGCATGTAAGTTCCTTGGGTTGCTGTTTCTACACAGTACGTCACCCCCCTGTAATTGCCTGCCGTTACGCAAGGTGTCGGACCTGACGTTCTGCCCTACCGGCTGCGATACACTTAGTCTGCCTAACTAGCACTGCTTGGCCCGCATGTCCTCTTATTATAATTTGCGGATGGAGGGGAGGGGTGGTAAAACTGATACTGGCCCATTGCCCGCTGGTAGGCAATAAGTCTCTGAGAGGTACAAGGGTTTATTAAACAGCGGTAGTCGCTCTTCTTCCGGCCCGTTCGGCTTGCTTGCTTCTATTTCCATTGTAAAACACCGTATTTAAACAGGGCTCAACCCGTTGCTTTGCTCAGGAAGTTGCCCACTTACACCAATCTAAGTGCACCAAGCGAAGGCCAACTGTCTTGTCACATGTGCGGTCAACGCGGTTCTGTTGACTGCAAATATTCAAAGAGCGGCAAACACTATAGATTATTTTTATTGCGCGATCTCATGGTTTCTAATTTAAAACATCTCCACTCCAGACGTCTTTATTCTGGAATGCAGGTCGCTGCTTTCTAATAGGCACACCTCACTCCCGCCGGTGCGTGCATTCTGGCTTTTGTCATGAGCATTCATCCTGGAGGCTATAAATACTATCCATAACCTCTCACAATGTTGCCTCATACGACGAGATATGGCTCTCAGGCCTCTAAAAAGGCATCGTCGTCATCATCACCATCACCAGCGAAGAGAGTCAAAGTCAGTGCCAAGGACGCCGACTGGGTCAATATAACAGATCCGGAAGAACGACGACGCATACAAAATCGAATTGCTCAACGAAAGTTTCGTAAGACATCAATCAATACATAATAAACGGAAGATTAAAACCTCGCTAACGAAATGTCTCGTGTCTCAGGTGAGAAAACGAGAGAGAACAAAGAAAAAGCGGAACGCGACTCTCGAAATTCTGAGCACGCTGGCAATAGCTACCGTATCCCCAGCTCCTCAGATATAATTGGAGATTCGTCGTTATCTGGCTTGCCTTGGGGGGGCGTTAACTTGGGTCATGTTGTATCAAGAGGCCATGAAGCCGAAAGCAAACGCAGCAGCGAGCGGAACACCTGCGCAGGTGACGATAGTAGCAACCCATCGAGTAATAACTACTGCATATCGTCGCAGGGGCAAAGAATACAACAGGCTATGATATATGCCGGCAATGAGAATCGAATGATGAAGGACTCACCCTACTTGTATGGCATAGGCTCACCCCCACTGCCGCAATTTACTTTGCAATGAATTATTTGTTTGTTAAGTACATATGCCTAATGGTTCAATTCACTTGCAATTAACTAATTGAATAATAAGCCAAGGCTCATATGAATTAACAAGGCTGACTTTTACAAGTACACGACATGTTTTCCCCATTATGGTCGGCTTCGAGCGGTATTCTCACGTAGTTGCTAGAGGTGCAGTATGCGATATGCAATTATTGAGGGTGCTCTTTTATTATCTTCTTTGTTTTCTGATTTTAGAATATGTATGACTTCTATAATGTAAATCATGTCTCCCGATGCAGCGTTGTCTTCTCAAGCACTTGCGGCGTACCCAATTGTGATTACACCCGAATATATGTATGCCCGCAAGGCTAAAACTTTGGATTCAAATTAGACTTTTCCCTTCCATCGGTATACTGCCGCCGATCAGGGTTTCCTTCACTCTAAAATAAGTAACCCCGCACGTGTGCCAAGCAAGTTAGTTGCTTCGTCCACGTTGAAAATCTCCTCACTAACGGATTCTCTTTTTTATGTCTGCCGTTGTTAGTTTTTCCTGAATAATGCGATCTAATAAGTCTAGTACGTTCCAAGTACACCTATGCCAGGCCATGTTACTGCTAAGGGATTAAGGTCTGGCCATTCTGCGCTGACAGGGCTGGTTGACTATGCCGGGTTGACTATGCTGGCTTGGCTTTTGTCCACACACCCACCTCGGCCGAACTGATGTACCCGAGATCAGTTCAAAGAAATTTCGTTTCGTAGTATGATCTAGTTGTTTGTAGACAATGCCACGACGGAGCGAAAGTAATGATATTATCATCGGATCATCTACGCAGGCGGCGTGCCACGGGCGGGCGGCGCCACCTAATCCCATCTATAGCTTTGGAGGGATAGTCTGAGTCCATTTTGACCCATGTGGGCAGAAAACGTGATCACGTAGTGTAGACAAACGTGGGATTTTGGCGATAAATTTGAGCGAGGGAAAGCTTGAAATTTCGGGGGCAGGTTGGCTGTGAAGGCAAAAACAAATAAAGAACTGCTCGGAGATGATCTTCTCATCCAAACTTGCCCGACAAGGTGTCTAAGGACACTGCCACATGAGGCTAATAACTATGTATGTACTAACCAACACCAGTAGGGTAATAAATATTTACTTGGCTGCCCTTACTACACGTAAATTTGAGGACGTTTTCCGTTATACTGTGTTGCTGCTATGGTGAGGCGAGAAACCGCCACTTTCTAAGTCCTCCATTGAGAAGATTTATACGATAAGGCCAAACAGCCTTCTTGTAGATAGATGCTGTTCGGGAGCACATGATTGTAAATCATAATAACTACCTTATCCGGCGGAATAAAGTTCCCAAATGCATCTCATAAACATGGTGGTGAATGGCTAGTGGCAAGCCTTCGGCTCGGAGACGCCACGGAGTTGCGTGTGTACTTGCCTCTGGTATCGCATGGCGTCAGTGTAGTATAACCATTACACTAGTAAGCAACAACAAAGATTCTCCATTTATGTTATTCATTCGAAACTATTAAAATCAAATAACGCCTTTCAGGTCAGTGAAAGAGTTTTATGTGTCAACCTTTGCACGACTATCATCTGGACCAGGCCGGCTCTACTCTTTGAGTTATTTAATCTAATAATGAGCTAATCAAATTTGCTGTCAAAATTATGCGTAAAAGGCGGTCCGGCCGCCTTGAACAAGACTTTTAGTAAATTATAACGCGGAAAATACTGAGCCTGTTGGCCACGCTATAAGCCGAAAGATAAGAGAAAAAAACTCAGGCGCAGCAGGGTGCTAGGCGACTCTCACGCTCAAACTATCAATCCTACATATTATTGCCGAAACTAGATACTTAAGATGCTTTGGATATTCTTGCCAAAGTAGTTTCAATACATACTTCATTCGCACTCATAATCGAGCTCTAGAATGCACCCCAACTGTCGTCTATTTCACCTGACTGCCTTGGCAGGTAATCTCTTTACTTTTTAGATAGTCTATGTCATTATAAAGTTATAACGGGTTAAACTTAAAGATCGGTTTTTTTGGAAATTGTCATCCACTATAATGCCTATAAGTCCACTATAAATAAAAAATTATAAAATTCTAGACTTTGCACAGCTATACCGACTTATAGAAGATAAATAGATTTTAGCCCTTTATATATATATAACTTTATGTAAAAAGGAGTATACTTAGATTATTAAATTTATTTTATGTATTTTTATTAGTATTAGTATTTTAAAGCCTGGTAAAGTAGGCGTGTTTTGGTGTAAAAAGGCGGGTGTGTACCCAGACTTTTTGTGGGTAGGTTTACCTCGCACTGCTAGCTCGATTTAGTAGGAGAGTGAGTATTAGTGAGATTCCCGCGGGTGGGCCGACCCACGCCACAGTAGCACCCGCCAGCTCAACACCAAGTGAGTGGTAGCCTTTAAATCCAAATGTTTCCATAATAAACGTATTGAGCAAGTAACTGAATGCTGAATAGCGACATTGGTATTGCACCCAGACAGCCAGACCAGGTTTTCCGAGTCCATTTGGGTCGGCAGCAGTGTTCTGTACTGGGGCAGGCTACAGGACTGCTCAGAGTCCATGGCCAATTTGCCTCATCTGGCACAAATTTATTAAGTAGACGGTCTGTGGAAGGCAGGCTAAATGGAGCCATCCGACAAGAAGAGGCTTGCTTGGCGATTTTCCATGTGTTGCTTTTGGCCGGCTTGTAGCCGGAACGCGCCCGATACGAATGAATGCAATGGTCTGCGAAATTTGTACGTAATTGCAAGCTATCCCAAGAGATGCAGGAATGAAAGCCCTCCTGTTTAAGAATTACTGCAAGGGTTTAGTAAAAAGTAGCAACTTGACCAATTCACTGCGCTATACCTTCAGCTCCATTGATAAGTCGGCTAACCGTGGTGGTAGGAAGAGCTCAGTCTCTTACTGTAGCAAAAAACAGTACATTTCATGGGGCTATGATTATGTACCATTGACTTTGGGTGAGACGACTTAAGCTCTTGTTTTGGCAGTTTAGCCTAGTGCTGAAGCTCTCCAAAGACAAATGACCTATATCAAGATAAGTATATATATGTATATTTTGGGCATCAGGCTTTGCAGTGGCAAAGAAAGAAACAACAATAAAGAAAGGCCCTGATTGCATCACCGTCATTGGTCTCGCATGGCACCCGTCTACCTCGATATTATTGGTCGCTCCACCGCCTGGCAGAAACGCAGCACATTAACCCTCAGACCCACACTGAAATATGTAATTATGGCCGTAGTAGGCAAAAGAAAACTGCATTGCACAATACACCATATACTCAATATGAACACTCATTCCTGAAGATTGTCATATCTTGAGTCTAGTTGCACAAAAAATCGGTCATATAATTTGACATTTCTTCATAATTTATAGTTGAATTGGTGGCCTTTCCGCATGCACTGTGCATAATCCTGCCTGCTTCCTTCCAGTGCCTTGCTAACATGGCACGAACCCAATTGACGGCTCCAAAAAAGGCCAACGACAAGACCAAATCAGTCAAATTAGCTACCAGTGAGAATATTAAAAAGATGGAGAAGAAGCGGGCGAAGCTGCTCGCACGCTCGCAGAAGCTAGACAAGGAGGCTCAAAAATTGCTGGCCGAGGCAAAGAAGGCGGCTGACGAGTACGCGGATCTGACAAGGGCTCTAGAGCATCAGGACAACACATCATCAGAGGTACAGTTTTTCTCTCCTTCCTTTATTTAAGATACATTATTAACATTCCTAAAGGGGGGTGAATCTGAGGATGAGCTGGACACATCATCTGCAGAATCGACAAGCTCCAGCTCTGATTCCAACTCAGATGGGAGTACTGTCATTGCAGCCTCCAAGTCCAAGAATTCAAAGAAGGCTACGAAGGCGAAGTCCAATATTAATCGCAAGAGGAAGCGCACAGACTCTGACAGCGAGGACTCCGATGACAACAATGACTCAAAAAGCGAGGCTGAGGGAAAGTTGAACAAAAAGAAACCAAATAAAGCTGGAAAGCTCGAGACCAAGAAGGGGATTCCCAACAAGAAAAATAAACAAAAGGCGAAAACAGCAAAGCAACAGAGAACGGCCAAGGACATGGATTGTGACAGCAGCAGCGACAGCAGCAGCAGGGAAAACAGAGGTGCCGCGGTCGCCAACCACAAGCCCGAGAGTTGGCATGTTACCGACCTTGACGGTGGTTCCGCCCGCCAGAGCAAGTTTTTGCGCCTGCTGGGAGGCAAGAAGCAAGGCATGAGCCTGGCGACGGTTGGTAGAGACGCCAAAGGCGCCTCGGAGTCTTCAAGAGCGGAAGCTGTCATTCAGCGCCAGTTTGAAACGGGCATGAAGGCTAAGAACGACGGTGGCAGCCATCGTCGTGGACTTGGACTTGGCGTTTGAGAGCATGCATGTTGAAATGTTTCCAGCGAGATGGTACGAGACGCATATATACACTTATACTAAGAATTCTAAAAAAAAAAAAATTCTACTGCTTTATAGCCATTTCGATATACATTTAACTTGTGTTAGTAGCCCCATGTAGGTTGCAAAGTGCGTTAGGGTACGCGAGATCGTATCTTCCGAATGAATGTACATTGACAGAAGAGAAAAAGAAAAGGTTTAATTTGTTCATACTGTGTCGCTTTTGATCTACAATATATGGCTCACAAAACATGGCCGCTCCAACTATTCGAGCCTGCACTACCTCGAGCTCTGCGACACTGCTCTGCCCACTTTGCGTAAGTTCGGCAAGAAACCAGGGCTCAACACTGCATCGAATTAACAGCCCCAACCAAGACTGCATGAGCTTCCCGCACGTGTGCTCTAGACTATCAGAAAGAACATCCTCCCTGATACGCGCCAAAGCTCGAACTCCACAGAGTGGGCAAGAAGAAGTCATATTTGCATCTTCACGTGAGATACAGCGCGAATTGTTCTCACCCAAAACTCCCGTTTCTGTTGCTATCTTGCACGGAGTGTTTATTTGCCCCACCAGCTGGCTAGGACCTCGAAAAATAAGCCACCAACAACAACAAACCCGAGAACGACTAGATAAATCCACATGTTAGCACATGATAGGTACTTCGCATGTATGTTCCAGATGTCTAGTGGGCAAGGTTCGCCATGAATGGCAACAACAGTTGGCTGCGTATAAGTTTGACAGTAATATGCGTTACTTCTCGCTTCTTTGCAGTGAGAGCCAGAAGTGATCGCAATTTGCCTTACTCAGCAAGCTTTGAAGCACGTATAAATGAAAACGGCCATACGTTGCCCCAGTCCATATGACACAGCGAAACCCAATGCAGCCGTCCACACCTCATCTCGTCTTAGACGGAAGTAGAGGACCCCTGTTTGCAGATCTGTGACTTGCGGTGGCAACAAATAGAAGCCCTATAAGTGCAGTATAGCGCACGAAGAGAGTATAATTCGAGGGTGTAGAATATGGGGCCGGTTGACGGGCTGATCGTCCGGGTGAGGCATCACATACCAATCCAAAATGGCGAAATGGTTGGCTTCTGTGAAACCTTCTCACGCTTTTTGATCTGGTCGCTGGACTTTCCCATACGGGATTCCTGGTCCTTGGCAAATTTGGCGTTACGGCGTCGTTGCTCGAGAGTTTGCGCCTGCGAGGCGGCGCAGCCCTTTGGTTAGCACAACTTCGGTGGGAGACGTGATGGCCTTGGACTGCCTAGTTGCGTAGTGGATAACCCAAAGCATGACAAGATTTAGTCCAGGAGAGGATGTCATACCATTGTGATTGTATGTGTTTTGTAGAGCTGGTTGGCTTGGGAGGCGCCGGTTGCTGTCGTTGTTTTGGGAGGAGTGGTGGACTTTAAATTGGCGGAATACACACGTAGCAATCAGAAAATTGAGAACAGCTTGCTTGTCAAAGAAAACAGTAGGCTCCGCAAGAAATGTGCCGAGTCAGATAGAATCGCATGCGCAGCCTGATGTGACTGTATCGTAATTGGTGTCGGATGACAATCTGTTCAGTTCAAAAAAAAAAAAATGTCTGGGAGTAGTTGACAGCAGTCCCTGGATTCTCTTCGGGAGATGTGTCGTCAACCTAACCACTCGGTAGGGGAGCCACCAAGGTACGGTAGCTCTAGCCCCAAACTTGTGCATTTCCCCACAGCAAGCCAACCAGGTGGGTCAGTCGGTGACCTTCTCACAATAGCGCTTCGTTTTGGTGATCAGCGACGAGACCTCCTATCGTGGCTTTTGTTCTCTGCACATCAAACTCTAAAACCAACACCATTCAAACAGCTCGGAACAAATTTAAAATAAAGTGAGATAATTTACCTAAACGAAATCACTTATTTAAACCGATGCAGGCAATCATGTTCTCGATGCGCGCTGCAACCGTTACGCGACGTGTACCGGTTGTGAGCTGGACGCCACGGACAATAAGAACATATGCAACGGCACAATCGGCCAACCCCACGGTAAGATGACGCTTCCTCTTCTTTTACTTGCTCCTGGGATGAATGATGTGCTCTTGCAGCTTTTCTCATAGCCGCCATGCATCATCGTTCAATTCACTGTCCTTCTCAATGTCGGCTAAACTCCACTCCTCAGTCAAATTTCTACAAAACCTTTTCGCGACCCATTGCAAAGGTTTTGATCCTCGCCGTCTTTACCTACCAAGT
The DNA here is from genome assembly GCA_900169235.1 of Zarea fungicola. NCBI lineage: Eukaryota > Fungi > Ascomycota > Sordariomycetes > Hypocreales > Cordycipitaceae > Zarea > Zarea fungicola. The sequence continues at coordinate 71,421 of FWCC01000275.1, forward strand.
TGCCTACTGGACATGGACCAATCTAGAGGCAGATGAGGCCCGTGCCAAGATTGATGGTAAGCTGTACTCCTACCCTGCAATAGCCAAGTCCAAGAAGGACATGACCGCCGCTCTTGGAATAGCCTCACTGGTTTAAATTACTGATTATGTGTTTATTAGCGGAAATTGGTACCTTGGAAAAGAAAGTAAATGAATACAAGGAGTCCAAGGTCGTAGAGAAGCCCTTCGCGAAGTAGGCCAACTATCAGCACTCGAGGCAGGCTTGTAGCTCTGAGTCGCAAACGACGACGCAGTCATTGCAACTAAATTGTACAACATAAAACTATACCATTTAACACATGCATCCAACTAGCCACAGTTGCGATCAGTCAAAGACGGGACCGAGAACCTGCCTGTTCAACCTCTCCACTATCCAATGATCCGTCAAAACATAAACTTCCCGAGTTAATGCTACTTGAAAATCATCGTCTTATTCGTAGTACAGGCAACTAACTCTGAATCTCTGTGTGGTTTTCACCTTAGTATAAAAGAGTCGTGTATAATAGCAGCATACTGCTTAGGAACGAGCCATTCCAGACCATGCCTGTAGCAGCGCTGACACGCGTGCGTGGCTCGCCTGGATAGTTGCACGTAACCTCCTGGTTGTCCGGATCGCGCTGTGCATAGCTTGAGTTGAACTCACGAAACTTGGACAGCGGGCACGCAAACTGGAGAGCAGAAGGACAACTCTGTACCATATCGTAGCAGAGGTCGTCGCATGGAAGCAGCTCTTTGTATGGGCCAGGCTCAATCTCTGAATCAATGAACGAATTGCGTGATGTGTTAAAAGCTGGCTGGCTGTACTTTAGCAGGTCCGCAGCGGACAGCATCGTTCCATTCGGAAATGCCTGGCCTGCATTGCGAACGATGGAAAACGCGCCCCCGCCGTTGTAGTCTTCGCAGCGAGGCATGACGACAGTGCAGAGCCATTTTTTGTATGCTCGCCGGCAATCATCGCAGTTATTCCTTAGCGAATATCTTTTTGTGGATGGGGCTTGACACTGTACTTGCATAAGCGCCTTTTCAAAATTTTCGTAGTTTTCTTTCGCAAAGTCGTCGTATTTCTGCCCCAGACTATCATTCTTGAACTTTTCAACGTTCCCAGGAATTGCGTACTGTATATCGTTGCAAAAGTCCAGATCCGTCACCATCTTACAGCTTGTCCCTGAAAATACGTCAGCCAAAGCTTACCCCGTTCCTCATATGCATGTGTTTACCAGATACGGTGTTAAATGTCGCCGATGCAAAAACTGTGCCTCCGCCGCCAATAAGTCCTTCCCCATTGCGCTTGTCGGCTTCTGTCACGTTTGGAGCTTTAACTATAAAACCCCTGTACTGGGTCGTATCATTAAGGCCTGTGACAAAGAATTGCTGTTTTGGAAGCCCCCCCGCCCCTCTTGTTGTCATCATCATGTGTACTAGCTCTGTTAAAGCTCCCCTCCCGTCTGGTGTCTTCCATATTTGGGCACTCGTTTGAAGACCACATGCCGAGTGTCGAACTCCGTGAAGTCTCGGGTAGAGCTCGTTGTCGACGTAGAACTGATATGGCGTCCCTTCCTCCATGATTGACTTTATTTGGTCTCCGTCCGTCGTTAGACTTTTGCTAACCAGAAGAGCCGAGCTCGCGTCACTATCTAGCCATAGTAACTGGCCATCCTTACTTTCATATCGATGGTAATAGTCATCTGTAGAAGCAGCAAGTTCAAAGAAATAAACGCCTTGATAACTTGAGGAGACGTTCTGAGCCTGTACAGAAATATACAGATCATCAGTGAAGTTCATGCTTAACATGACTGCACCGCCATCAAAGGCTTTAGTTTGGATACCAGGCATATCAAGCATGGTCATATTGGGGCATCCCAACTTGCTAGAGTTGGAGATGAGCAGCGTGAGCTGTGGGGCCTCAACATCTACCTTGTCAGCTCCTGGGATTCGATATGGCTGAAGGCAATTGTTTGAAGAGATATAAACAAGTTTTTTCTGGTTGTCGTCGCGCACTATAATATCCTCGGAGCTGGTATTGCCTGCTGCATCATCAGGACTTAATCTCGCGACACGCGCTGCGTTTGCACGAGCAGCACTGTTTCCAAATACCGTGCCCTTTGTTAGCTGGTAGCAGGCCGACTCGCCTGATTTTAAATTCGATTTGACAAGCTGGTTGTTCACAAGCGTCGCGATAACGTTGTCACGGCGGCCATAACTTCGGTCGAATAGCAGAAAGCTCGACTCGTACGTGTCGCCGAATTCAGGATCGAGGTTATAGCCATCAACTTCGTCGGCACCGAGAGACAATGGAATATCATCTGCAAGAGCACCACTTGGCAAGAATGTGAGTATATAAAGAATTATAATGAATATTGTCGCTGCCAGCGAGGCCGCCAGTCGCGACTGAAACGCCCCGAGGTGCATCATGGGCGGCCGCCAGGCTGCTAGAACTGGTCGAATGTCGATTGCGAGTAGCGCTGGATTAGCAAAGTCACGTAGGTGGCAAGAATTGATTTTTCATGGTGACTGTTGGCAATTTGAGGTGATTTGAAATGTGCAGACCGAGAATGCAGAGTTCCAGACTGCGTTGACTGTTTCAGACTGGGGATTACCGTGCTGGAGTTTAAGATGCGTGGGTCCGCGGGCGGGCTTGCTATATAGGAGCCCCTGAAGCAGCCAGTACTAAATAACTATAGTACCTAGGTACTATGCAATGTTCTGTCCCAAGAAACGTTAATTGGTTCTATTCATTCGCCCTTTTAGTGCGAAGCATTGGATACAAAACTCAAGGCATTTCACTGCCGCAATCAGTGATGAACTGAGCCCCTCGAGTTTGGATCAATACATAGTACTTCAATCGTGTATTCCAAAATGACGCAGGACACAATTAGCTTGACATTAATTACCTTGAGGCAACCTGAATTACAGAGAGAAAAGTACAAAATCATTTTACACATTTTCAATCATAAGGCTCTTAAAGCATGCAGCATTAATCCCTTTTCTTCTCATCCATTTCGCCCATTCGCGCCATTCAATCCTAATGTGTAGAACTTGTTTGTTACACACATCGGCAGAATCATTATTTGCGCCTTATGTGGTAGTATTTTTATATGGCAAAGACCCGTGACATCAAAGCGAGTTGCGTATTTGCGGCCATGCCTCGAATAGCGAGTTTCTTAATCGGACTTGTGGACGGCAGCGTCAACCTTGGAACGAAGATTGGCAGAGGGGGAGCCGGCCCTGAAGTATCGGCTGAGAGTGGGGGCAAGGAAAGAGCGGAAAATAATCTCGGCGCCACTAGAATTGAGTTTAGCCAAAATCTATGTATTCGGTTTTTTAGGAATATGTGCAACTTACCGGAACATGGGGAGAGACAGCCACAGGAGGAAGATAAACTTGAAGACAAAGTAGAAGGGGAACCAGTAGACGATGTTAAAAAAGCTCTCAACCACAGTAAAAAGGGAGAAGACGACCCAGTACTGACATACGTTAGAATATTTAATTTTATTTGTTACCTTGCGCGAGGATTGACGAAAACCTACCGTCAGCCACTGCGTATCGTCATCCTTGTTCTCAGTGAAGAGGGCACCGAGGGAGTAGTATCCGGGGATGACGAAGCCCGCAAAGTTGGTCAAAAGCTGACCACCGAGGTTGAAGATGATGAGGAAGAAGTAAAGAGCGACGACGCCAATTACGGCATAAGCTTTGGGAATACCAGCCTGCCTCTCCAAGTTGTTAAGCGCGGGGTACTTGGACAACTGTGACTACAGGTTAGCTAACGTAATTGACGGATGGGTAGTGGTGCAAGGATGTGTACTCGCCTCCCTATCGAGGGTGCTGAGGTAGTTTTGAGCCTTTTCCTGAGCAGACGACATTTTTCGTGGTTGGCGGGGTGTGCGGAGGGCGTTGTTTGCGCAAGAGGAATAGAGCTTTAGCTGAGGCTGGCACAGGTCAAGATAGCAACAAAGGAAGTATTCAGGTCAGAGGAGGATATTTGAGCTGTGCAAAATAGATGCGACGGCGTTGAAGCGAAGCAAAATTGGTTTGTGGGAGCGAGAAGTGTAACCGTAGGTGGCTAAGGTCGATAACAATGATGAAAGAAGCTAGGTACCTACTGACGTGTGCTCAAGCAACCTTGGGTCTGAAACTGGGCCTTGCAGCCTGGGGCGAGGGCGGGTATCTGGTGCGTAGGAGGTACTGCGGCAGGGGCAGTACATGCCTCTACATGTTAACTTATCCGCAAGAGCAAGTAGTGATTCCCTGGAGCTACATATTGTCTAACAGCAACTGCTTGTGACTGGATATTCCTACTTTAACCGCAGCTGGCTATGAGTGGCACCTAACATTGTGCATTAGTGCAAAGCACGTTTTGCAAACATGTCTGCAAGAGCAATTGATTTTAAAGGGGAAGCTGGCAGGTCGCATTTGGTAGTTTTTTGCCGGGGGAGGCTTGGCACAACAGTCCAAGAAAACAAAGAGAGGAGCAAAGCTGTGTACAAGATGCATCGTGTTGGGGGAGCAGCATCTGGATGATTACGGCTAGGGCTATATGAAATTGCATTTCAATAATTACCCATTTCAACCAGGTTGTAGTTGAAAACGGCTGACTGGCTGACCAGAATACCTCACCCAGTGTTTATTCGGTCCAAAAATGGGGCTTGTTGTGTTTTATCGGGACAAAACAAAGCATTCCCATCAGGTTTTGGCACTGTGTGAAGCATCCTACAGGACAGTGGGCTGGTCCCACAGCATACCAGTCAGGCTGCTTCGAACCAGCTGTTCCTATTTCCAATAGTGTATAGATAGTGTGGCCCCATGTTGGTACTTTCTCGTGGAATTTTGCAAATGGGAACCAAATGAGTGCTTACCTAATGCCTCGACTTGTTTATGTTTGGCTCTCTTGTGCTCCACCTTACCAGGTCAGCCAGCCATTAGCCAGCCTTCCCAGCCAGCCCATCTACCTACTGTGCTTTTTCTCCTCTCGTTGGCCTCGCAACAGGAAAACAACCACAACAACAGCTACTGACCACGATATCTAACTTACCATCTGCGCGTCTAGACCACTGGTGATCCCTGTACGAGTTTGTTGAAGCGCAGCAGACGCCATTTGGATTCGTTTTTCTTTTAGTTCTTTCCAGGTATCAAAGTTTGATCTTTTCCTGCACCGCGACAAAACAACAGCCAGCCAATGTTTATTGTCCGACGCTAGCTCGTCTATATCAACACAGCACATAGAACGCTTCGATATGGACCAAGGTACGTCTTGCGACTTGCCGCCACTGTTATGACAGCCTCAGGCTCTGAGTGCCATTTAGTTTTCCATCTAATTTTGTTTCTTCAGACTCTGCCGCAGCGCACGCTGCTAAATCGAGGAAGCGACCACACTCCCAGGCCTCGACCACCTCCATCCATAGCGCCGTGACGCAGCACAACATAGATGGTTCTGGTTTTACCGATCCCGCATCCATGTATGGAGGTCAATGGATGCATAACGAGCATGGTCATGGCAAGGAAATGTCTGCACCGCAAATGTCCCCTGAGGATATGATTCTGCAGGCTGCTACGCACATGCAGTCGGCCAACCACGACTTCGCCATGGATGGTTCTATGGCAGCGCACATGCACCACATGGCATATCAGCACCAGCATGCCCATGGAATGGCCAGGCACCCCCTTCCAGCCGATCAGTTCGGAACCAATGCCAGTTTTACAGACGGCGACAGCCAAATGCTTGACAGGGACGAGAATGATGATGGTGACTCAATGGCTCTCGTATCTGGCCTCCCCAAGCCCGCCCGTTCGAGCGCAAACAATGAGCTTGAGATGCGACAGCTCTTCAGCGCCAATAGACATCGCGGGCTGCAAGAGGTCGCTGGAGAGCTTCATGGTAATGAGCGTGGTCCCAACTCAGAAAGAACCCGCCAGGTCTTTGCGATGCTTTGGTAAGATGACGGGTGTGCATAGGGCATTGAAACAGCTGTACTGACTTGCCTTTAGGATCAACTCTGTATGCACAAAGGGCAAAGGTTCTGTGCCTCGTGGCAGGGTCTATGCCAACTACGCTTCGCGTTGTGCAACTGAGAGAATCACCGTCTTGAACCCCGCTAGCTTTGGAAAACTTGTCCGTGTTCTATTTCCTGGCCTCAAAACACGGCGTTTAGGTGTTCGCGGAGAATCCAAATATCACTACGTGAACTTTGCTCTCGCCGAGGATCAGCCGGACTTGATTGAGCCCCCCCATCCTACGCGCGCCCTTTCCGAAGCGAAGAGCTTCCCTCAAGCTCAAATCACTGCATCGCAGCCTTCCGAAAGCTCAAATCATGGCCCGTCTCTGCCACAAGCCGCTAGCGAACTCCCAAGACGCGAGATTACTGCGCAAGCTGCCAGTAGATCACACAGTCTTTACAACCAGCCTGAACTTGCCAGCATTGATAATATGCAGTCCACCTCTACCAAGACCCTCTTGCAGCTTGAATTTCCCCCCATCAACCAAGACGACTTTGAGCAGTCTGAACCTCTTGGTCTCCCTCTTATCGACGCTTTTCTCCCTCAGGGAACTGACCCCGATGCTGCAAAATCCTTGTCAGCTCTATACAGGTCTCACTGCACGTCCCTTGTTGAATGCATTCGATACTGTCGTGAAAAAACTTTTTTTCACCTCTTCACATCATTCCAGGGTACCCTCACTATGCCTGTTCAGAAGCTGTTCAGCCACGAGGCAATTGCGCCATGGATTGAAGGTTGCGATTTCGTCCTATATCAGCGCATGATGCGCATCATCTCTGGTCTCACTTTGCAAGTTGTACCGAAGCCTGTCCTCGATACCCTTCGAAATATCTCAGAAAGACTCGTGCCACATATTCGTGAGTCATTTCAGGGGCAGCCGCAGCATGTTATCACCGCCAAGGAGGCACCTGCTACCCTCTTCGCTGGCTTGATTGACCGAGCGTTACGAGTTAACCTGACTGCCCACGCCGCCGCCAACATGCTTTCCAACCCTGCCAACCGTGACCAGATGTACGTGGACTGGATTACCATGATTCGTGCCCGCAAGGTTGCCGAGTGTGTTCCGACTCGTGGTATGGACGATGTCGTGGATCTTCTTATCAATGAGATGCGTGAGCTCTTGGACCCCGTCAATGTGCCATGGGAAGTCGAGGTGCTCACTATCTACGGTGATGTAGCCAGCCGCAACCCTCGTCAAGAAAACGAAGGCGGTACAGCGTCCACAGGCCAGAATGTTCTGGACAGATGGGTCAACTTTCTGCGAACACTGCCGTCCAAGTTTGCTTACGCATCCCACTCTGATCTTGTTTGGTGCGTGGAGCGTGTCGGCACTGCAGTGATGCGCGACTTGACGCTAGCGCAGGGCAAGAGCTTCGGCTCTTGGTGGGTGACGAAAACTTGGGTTGATGAAATGGTATGCTTCATTGCCGAACAAGGTGGTTTCATGAAGCAGAAGGGCTCACCAATCGTCAATGCCACCCCAAACGTTGAGGCAGCTGGCAAGGAGGCCAGCTGCCAGAACTCTCGATATAGCAGTGTCAGTGACGAGCTAAACTTGTCGCAATCTCAACCAGGTCGCGCACCGTTCCCGCCGCCAGCGGCCAGCAACAACAGTAACAAGACCAACGCGTCTTCTCAACATACGGGTGACAACGATGCGCACGACGACAGTGGAATTGGCATCCGTACACCGGAAGAGGATTTCCAGATGCATAAATTCACATTCGCTGAATCAGAAGCTCCGACTCTTCTAGGAGCTAGCGAAGTGGCAGCTTGATATACTGTATGTGTAATCGATATTTGTTTGGCGCAAGGATATCAACATTGGGGTTGGCGTTTATGGCTGATTGGATGGATGATACAAAATACCCAACTATACAACTATTGGCAGGCGGTTGGGGATGGTGAAATGAGGGAATGAGGGAATGACAGCTACATGAGGGGATCTGTGTCGACACATCACATGGTGGGTCGATTGAGTATGTGGCGATGATTCCTGTGCAACCTCTTGGGACTTCTGTATTATTGGCGATCTGGATATTATTGTTGTTTCTTTTTTGGGAGGTGTCTTTGGTCCTTTTTTATCTTCGGATGTCTATGTTTTGACACTATTTTTTTGTCTAATGATTGGAGTCATGGACTGGCCAGGAGCTCATGATTCGTCGATTGAATAACCAATATTCCTCTTTGGGATGATTCGATATGAGCAAGCAAGACATTGCACCCTTCACTCGTTGTGATAATAATGTAATAAAGATCATAGTAGTGCAAGGGATCGACCACCTTCCGTATGACTATCAGTTTCAAGCATAGCCTGATATCTGTAGAGTGTCTTGGAGAGAACAGGTTTCTTGTTTGTAAAGTTGGTCATTTAAGCGAGCGTAGTACATACTTCCAAATTAAAGATCACGAGTCTGGCAGCTATACCGACAGTTGAGCGTCTTGCAAGACCTATGTTACGGATGCATCGACGTTTCATGATTCTCGGCTTACCTACTCCAGCCTAATGTTGTTGGCAGATGATCGAAGTGGCCGCTCCCTTGCTATTGGTATAAGGAAGTGTGAAAAGACAGGTACGATGCTCAATCCCGCATCAAAATCTGGACAATCTCTTGGGCTTGCTTACCCTTGTCGGGCCAGTCAACCCGTAAGTGCAGGAGGCTCATAAACGTTACAGCATCGCCGTAGCGTTTCTGTATCCAACGGTATTCATCATCGTTAAAATACGACCTGGCAACGCGCATTGACGGTGAAGCATGTTCCCAGTCAATGCCGTCGCCGTCTTCTACTTTGCTCTCTCCAACCGTCGCCATCTCCAGACGAACAATGGCAGCGACGCGCTCCATGTCTGCCTCATCATCTGGGTCTAGCTCCAAGGCAGCCATAAATATGCGCAGTCCACCGTAGCAGTGCTTGATCCATCTCAGCTCGCTGATGGTCAGAGGCTTGACCGTCGGCTGGCCAACCGCCGTCGAATCTCCTTCCGTCGCTGTCTGCACGAGTGGTGTCTCATCCACACCCGCGACGCAGCGCTCGACTCTTTGTTGAGCACTTTTGAGGTCAAGGTCATCCTCTGGGTCAAGCCCCATTACATTGAAGTATGTCGGCACGTCTCTGAAGTATTTATGGATGAATGCTAACTCCTCGAGAGCGAAATAAACGTCGTAGGCGCTTGCCCTTTGGGTTGGCAGTATGTCCATGTCTTGTTGCACCATTCGCCGGATGATCTCGCGTGCTTGCTCACGATGCTCTTCATATTCTCTGATGAGGCCAAATCGGCCCATGACAACTTCCTGGCTAACATTTTTCCTCTCGAGATACTTCAGCTCCTCAGGTAGAAGGTCCAGGAAATTCTCTGTCGAAGTAGAGACGGCCATCTCCATCAACTTGCGCAAGATACGGCAACCCTCGCTGCGGTCCTCTTCTATATGGGCTCTGAGGCAGTGAATACGCAGGAACTGGAACTCACCACCATAGTGTTCCTTTAACCATCTCTTTTGTTCCGGTAGAAGGAGGGCATGAAACTTGTCTCCGTCACTCAAGATGACATCATCATACTTTCCCATCGGCTCTGCGGCGACAGATAGCGGCTTTCGTTCAACAGGCCGTTGAACCCACTTCTCACGCTCTGAGCTTGGCCAGATAACAGTCATATTGTATTGCATACCCGGTTGGAACGGCGACTCTGCAACACGGGGCCCAATAGGCGGGCCGCTTAGTCTGACTTCCAAAAATCTTACTTCGGGGCTAAAAAAGGCCACTGGGCTGCCATCGTGGAGGGTGATTCTGCCACTTTTTCTGTCGCCAGATAGGACTACGTCATATTCATCTTCAATTGGCTGCCCAATGATATTGCAGACCGTGGAAGGGACGTGAAGCACATTGCGAAGTTTCAAGGTGCTATGGTGACGATCCATAGGATCGGGTGATGTCTTGACAGGCAGTAGTACGGTGCCAATAGCGATAGCTTGGATACCTGCATGTTCAGATAGCTTGTGGCCGACGACAGAGGATATCAAGGTGTAGTCGGCCGTAAACCAGGACTTATGTTTAGCGATGCTAGAAGACGAAGGAAGGAAGAAGGAGACGATTAGACATGATACTAGAGAGCTGGAAAGGCACTTGCTTCCCAAGACAATTTCATGAGGGTAGCGATTGCACTCTTACTGGACATTGGAAGAACTGGAGTATACCCAGGATGGGCATGGAAGCTTTTTTAGGGCCGCAGCCGGGCCGACTATAGCATGAACGTCTTTTGAGCCGTTCTCACGGCCTCCTCGCTTGACAGAGCCCATGGCGATATTATTTGTGCGATTACTGCTTAGTTTTAGGGTGAAAAGCGGTAAGTCAATACTTAGGCATGCCGATGCTGGTTGAAGGGAAACTCGATCCAGAAACTGGGGGCCAACGTAGGTAACAAAGGGGTACGGAGTAGGAAAAATTAAATAATATCCCCCTGTAACATGTGTGGCGGTGTCAATTTGGAGCGGGACCAAGGTAGTAAGTAGCAGTAAGTGGATGGACTGCGGGCTGGTCGTTGCCCAGATTTTACGGGGAGCCTACGGTGTACATCTGAAACCTTCTCCCTTCAATCAACGGCGCAACTTATTAGTTAGCACCAACTTATGTATATGGTCAGCTCATTGTTACGCCGTACCCTGCGTGGCATTGGGCAATCGTCTCAGGCTCTTGAGCCGACACGGTTAACAAATCCTAGAAAACCTATGACAACCCTGCAGATTGTGTGGCGGACAGAAACAAACACATCCTACCCTTATTAGTCTCACATCTGAGCATCTCACAAACAGTTAAAACCGAGTGCTTCCATGACATGGAATTAGATCAGTGGGCAAATTATAATTTTTGTACATTAGATAGGGCAAAGATAGTACCGTCGGCAGAAATCTACTGCTGTGTACATTAATTCTCCATAAAGCTGCGAGCGATTCTCTGGGCCTCTGTGCCATCGTCTGGGTCATAGAATTTCAGCCCAACGCTGAACATGAATGACAAGGAATCGCCATAGTGTTTTTTAACCCATTTGCGTTCATCTGAGTCAAAATAGGTGTCGGCAAGTATATGTTCTGGTGCGCCCGTGTCCCAGTCAATCTCAGCGTCACTGTCACTGTGGTCGCCCTCACTGTCCAACGGACCTTCGACAGATTCTTCATTTTTACCCATTAGGATGCCAGCGATCTTGTTAGCTTTGCGGCAATCGGACGTCTTGTCGCACTTGAGGCCTAAATGCTCCATAAACAGGTTTGTATCCCCGTAGTTGTCTTGAGCCCATTCTAGCTCCACGATCCCAAAACAGCTGTCGACCAGGAAAGCAACGTCGTCGTTCTTAAACGTTACTATGATTTGACGAGCCTCCTCTAGGTCTTCGTAGTTGTAGTCTTTCAGCTCGAAACTGGACAAGAAGTTACGTATACCGCCATAGCTCTTGTCGATCCACTCCAGTTCGTCAGGCTTAAAAAATGATCCAGCAGAGGCCGTATGGTTGATAGCCGCTTCAGCACTGTTATCGCTGGCATCGGGGGAAGCAGCATTTATGGACGCTGTATCCTTCTCTCCGGATCGAAAGGCTTGGATAGGTTGGCGTGCCTGCTGCACATCTTCCTCGTTGCCCTGCTGAAACCCATAACTGGCGAAGAAGGATGGTATGTCACCGAAGCTGCTCTTCTCAATCCACGCCAGCTCATCAGTTTCAAAATCTGAGGCACCGGTTCTTGCCAATTGACCCAAGTTATGTGACAGCATGTCAAGGCGATCAAGGCTGAGTACCTTGCTTTCGTTGCTGGCTTGGGGCGAGGCATTGAGCTGGGTCATTATTTGCTGGCGCTCTGCTCTGACAGAAACGCATTAATCATATAAGTCTTCGACGAATTAAAGGGTAAACGGCCAAGCTTGGGTCCCGTGGGAGGACCGCTTATCCTGAGTTTTGGCAAACCTCCACATAATTCGAAGTAGGCAACAAGCCTACTCTGCTTATCGGCAATGGACCAGATATCAGAGATCATGTCAACAATGTAATCCTCCAATATAGGGAAGCCTACAATATTACAGAGAGAGTCTGGCACATGAAGGACATTGCACAAACGGAGGATACCGTGCGCGCGGGCTCCAGTAGCATTGGGGCGTCGTTTGACAGGGATTCAACAGTGCCGATGCCAATAACGGAGGCAGATGGACCGAAAACAAGACTACCCAATTTAGAGTTGATAGATTTGTAATCATCCCCAAACCATAATCGATCCTTGGCGCAGCTAGCAGTACTCAGTTAGCTGGTATTCTGGCTTATGGGATTCAGGGGCTTAATAAGGGATGGAGTAGTCTCACTGAACATTCGAACCAGATGAGTAAACCCAAGCAGGGCAAGGGAGAGACTCGGGCATGCTGAATGGTGGCCGCAATAATTACCGCCTCAATCCTTGAAGGCTATCAGCAATGAGTGTTACGGGTTTACGGGATAACGCGATGACGCGATATAGAAGCTCATGAAAGAGGTTCCTCTCGTTTTGGATCTGTGTTAATTAATTGTTAGTCAGCCATGGATCTTGCGCCAGCCTGAATTGAACCTAGCCAAAAAGTTAGAAACACGAATTCCTCGCCATCAGATTAAGTTGATGATTACTTTAAATTAATAATTTTGCTTCTCTTGGGTGAAGTCGTTTGCTACGACGTGTTGTGTTATACTTGTTACGTATCTACGGGACTACGTAATTAATACCTTTATTAGTAACTACTAACCATACCTGAGCCCAAGTTTATGGAAATTGTGGATATGGAAAATGCGAAAAAAAACCTTGTGGAATAACGGGGGAAAAGTGTGTGTATTTATTAGGATGAAGATATAAGCTCAACCATAGGGGATCACTCATATAGCCAGCCCTAGAAGGCCCCATATTGTGCAGGCACAGCCTGCACACAGGTGAGGTCCTCACTGGATTCTCACATTTTGATGAGTGTAGTGTGCTGACGAGTCCTTCAACAAGAAATGATGGAGGTCCGAGAAAGAAGCCACTAACTCAGTAGTCTGTATTCTGTACTCCGTACTCCGTACTCTGTACTTAGTTAGCTTGTTTAGATAGAATCTTTATTTCGAAGGTGGATGAACGGGAAAATCTCGGAGCTAGCAAGATTACCAGTATTGCGCCATATTTATTTGGAGCCAGTCAGTCTGGTACTAGAAGGGACGGACTCGGGAGCCGTGCCACGCTGATTTTGACGTATGGTTTCAATTACACAGAGACTACACACGAACGCATGGCTAAATGAGTTGATTTTAACTTTTGATAATCTCATTGCATCCTTTTCCCTCTGTCCCTAGCCATAAAGATAGTATTTGTATTTGCTTTCCTACTTGGTACCTACCTCGGTACCTGTAGGCACGTCCCTAGGTACTTGTACAGCACTTAATATAGGCGACGTTACAGAGGCCCTCCACTGAACCCAGTGACGTTCCTTTGCCGAGAACACACCCCCCCCTCCCGTGGGGATCACGCTCCGGCTCCGGCGGCCTGAACTTTTTTTCACTCATACTTGAGCCTATGAGTCGACACAGCGATTAGCGACCTGGTTATATTAATAGTTGATGCAAACCTGCTCTCACACACGTGGAAATTTTATTCTTCCGTTCTATCCAATCATCTTAAGGCAATTGCCCCTGCAGAATCGCATATCTCGGGCGCTTTCTTGTACCGCTTTCTTCGCCGTCACCATCAGCAGCGGGTCACCCACTACCTAAACTTGGTACATCCAATCGTGTGCCTTCTCAACCCGGAAAAAAAAACTGCAACGACGAGCCGCAACCAGATCGAGATATCAACTTTCAACGTGTCAACTATACTTTTAAAGCAAACGGAAGAACCAGATACATCTACTCTTGTTCACCCCCTCCTTGCATATTTCTTACATTACTGCTATCCTTTTACCCAGGCAGGACGGCGCTGGGGCAAGTCAACGAGGCATGAGCTGCCCTACATATTTTAACTCACCAGAATTGGGCTGGGTTGTACAAAAGTTCGGTGGAACTAGTGTGGGCAAATTCCCTGGCAAGGTATGTTGAGCTGTGGGTGGTGAGAGACAACATTGAGATGAGACAGCCTAGACTAACAGTTGCTCCGGCATGAAGATTGCAAACGATATTGTCAAGTAAGAGTCTTTTTCCTTCTCGGGGACTTCCTAGGCGACCAGACGCGCTCTTACTTAACTCATAGTGACCACTAACACCGTCTCAACAGGGCGAGCTTATCACGGAATCGAGTTGTAGTAGTATGCTCAGCCCGGAGTACAGGCAAAAAAGCCGAGGGCACTACAAGCCGGTAAGTCTATGTATGGCCTGTCACCCGAGACTTACACCATTTCTAACCCAATCAGCTTACTTGGCGTTTATTCCATGCTAAAGGCAGTTGGTGCTTCCACAAATGACGAAGAGGAGCAGCTTGGGCACATTGATAAGGCTAAAGCCTTGATCAATGACATTTGCCGAGACCACATATCTGCGGCGCAGACTTACGTTGGTGACGCCGTACTACGGCATAAACTTATTGCCCGCATAGAGGTCGAATGCCAGGAGCTCATTGAATACATTATCGCTACAAAGAGGTTCAACCTCGAGATCAACGCCCGCTCAAAGGACCGTGTTATCAGCTTTGGCGAGAAACTAGCCTGCCTATCTATGACTGCAGTGCTACAAGATGGTGTATGTAAACGCTCAACTATGTGCACTTTCTCTATAAACTGGATTACTGACAGATTTTACAGGGCATCGATGCAGAATACGTGGACCTCAGCGATGTCCTCCACTTCGAGGCTACTGATCCCCTTGATGCTGACTTTTACAAGACGGCAGTCGAGGCCTTTACGAAGAAGCTCCTCACTTGCGGAAACAAGGTCCCGGTAGTCACTGGCTTCTTTGGAAACGTCCCCGGGAGTCTGATTGACGGTGATATTGGCCGCGGCTACACGGATTTGTGCGCCGCCCTCTGTGCTGTCGGGCTCAGGGCTGAAGAACTCCAGATCTGGAAGGAAGTCGACGGCATCTTTACGGCTGATCCATCAAAGGTGCCTACTGCACGCCTGCTTGCCTCGATCACGCCATCCGAGGCAGCCGAATTAACGTTTTACGGTTCGGAAGTCATCCACCACCTCACAATGGATCAAGTCGTACGTGCCACGCCCCCGATTCCGATCCGCATCAAGAATGTCAAAAATCCGCGCGGAAATGGTACCGTTGTCATCCCCGATCCGATTCTGGCAGCTTCCCATCAGTTACACCGCTCTCGATCTCTCGCACAGCTCGCAGCCAGCGCCGACGGCCTGACCAAGGCACCGAAGCGTCCCACAGCCGTCACCATCAAGGACAACATTAGTGTCATCAATGTCCACTCGAATAAGCGCTCTATCTCGCACGGCTTCTTTGCACGCGTGTTCTCTATCCTTGACAAGCACAGCATCTCAGTAGATCTTATCTCCACGTCCGAGGTACACGTATCTCTAGCCATTCACTCGGCGAACACTCGCATCGAGGCCTTTTCAAGCGCTAGGAAGAGCCTAGAGGAGTGTGGTGACGTGAGTGTTCTTTCTGACATGGCCATTCTCAGTCTCGTCGGTGCCGACATGAAGAACATGGTCGGTGTCGCCGGCAAGATGTTTTCCACGCTAGGGGAGCACAATGTCAACCTGGAGATGATCTCTCAAGGTACGTCAGGCTACACGGGCTTTCCTACTCTTCGTTCTAATACAGCAATAGGTGCGAGTGAAATCAACATCTCATGCGTCATCGATGCTCGTGATGCAGATAGGGCCATGAACGTTTTGCACACACATCTTTTCACCTTCTTGGAATAAATCACGCGATAAAAATCTTGTTGTAGGCGGAGGCGCGACCTGGACGCGTCTGAAATAGCAGGCTCGCTTCACAAATGGTGTTTGGGTTTTTCTGGCTAGATTTATGGTATGACTATTGTTCAACGTTCAGGTTGACTGTGTGATCTTAGACATATAAAGCGAAGTAGTGAACTTGGAATTCCATCTTCGGTTTCGACCTTTGCGTTATATAAAGATATACTCTTCCACCCGATATCGCAATGGGCGCAACACATCAGGTAGAAGATGTAGCAGTGTAGGAGACGTTACGGTTCGGACAAATCTAGCGGATTCAGCGGATTCAGCAGATTCAGGAAAAGAAATAAACCGCAACCCTCCCCCCTAAACTTGTTCTTTCTGAAGAAACAAAGCCCCCCCATAACGTACTGAGACCAAGGTTGAGCTGTAAATATGTGCTAATACAGGGTAGGCTAAACTGAGTTATCTACCACAGAGTGTGCTTTTTACTCGTGTAACTCACCATGTATTAGCCAGGCGGTTATTAGGAGGTAGGTACGTACAAACTTTTATCCCCCACTATAGCTTTGCTTTATCCTCTCCGTAAGATTAAATACAAAGCTTTAATAAAAAAATTAAAAAAAAAGAAGAGGAGGGTATTTCATCTCTAATAAAAGTGTTTCTGTAATATATGAATATATATAGTATGTAACTGGCGAAAGACTCAGTGGCTTCATCCGTTGCAAAAAACAAAACAAGTAGTACAGGTATAGTACGACAATCCATTGCAATTAGGGCGGCGCTTGTGACGCATACACTCATTGGTACGAAACCGAACCCCACGCTACACTGCCGTCTTCCTGCAGAAACACAACCTTCAATTTCTTGAGCAGAATGTTCATGGCAGACACACTCAACTGCTGGTCGGGAAGCCGATGATA
Organism: Zarea fungicola; assembly: GCA_900169235.1. Taxonomy (NCBI): domain Eukaryota; kingdom Fungi; phylum Ascomycota; class Sordariomycetes; order Hypocreales; family Cordycipitaceae; genus Zarea; species Zarea fungicola. The sequence goes on from FWCC01000275.1 coordinate 88,220, forward strand.
ATACTCCTCGACAAATATTCGCTTCATTTTTGGCAACTGCCATTGAAATCGTCGCGACATCATGGCGGCCTATAACAATGGTGGCTCCTCGCACAGTCGCAGCATCCTGAGTGCTCTGGCGGCAACGGAGCTGCTCGATGCCAGATCCAAGCTGCCCGCAGGTATGGAACTTCCAGAACTATGTGAAAGTCGTCTGGGTTGCTAGGGCATATCGCTAATGGCATGTTGCTGCAGAATTACTAGTGGCCGTCCTCGACTATCTGCCTGTCGCCGACCAAATGCGGGTTGCACGAACATCCCGTCGAATGCAAGAAATGGTGTATGAAGACGCTCGGTGGGTCTCGCGTTTGAAGAGCATGGGGTGCTGGGACGAGAGAGATGCGAGGCGGCGCTTCGAAGAGGCCATACGTCGCCGCCGAGAGCAAGCCTCTGCGCAGGTTGCAGCGACCGGACAGAATGGCGAAACGAATAAACAAAGCAGCACCACGCTATTCGATGCCTTGACAGAGTCCCAACGACGAAAACGAGCGACCTCGGAGCTGCGGGATGGCTTTGAAACAATGTCGGTCGGCGGCCCTGCCACCACTACCGGCACAGGTGACCAGAAGACATACCTTGAAGTTTTCAAAAATGTCAAGAGTATACGCGGAGGTGCCAGACAAGAGTATGGAAAGGTCTATGGAGCCCTGGCGCCATTTTATTTCGACATTGTGAAAGCAAAGACACATGCGGAGCCAATTGTTTTCAAAGCCTTTAGAGACCCCGAGACACAGGCGCAGATGTTAGCCAACCTCCACAGATTTGCCCAGAGTGACTGGTCTTCAGGCTGTATGGCAAGGCAAGCTAAGCTCAGTTCAATGATGGGTATCTTTGAGAGCGCCGTGATGCGCGAGTTTGAGCAAGGTTACGAGTTTTGGGATGTCGATGGTAGAATGCGCCGGTATGGCCATGTGCTGCACGCGCTCAATGGAGCCACGAGCGGCATTGACATCTTCATTCGCAAGCATCCCATACTCAACGACAGAGATATGAGCTTTAATCCCATTGACTGTATCAATCGTGGTCAGGGAGGTGATGATATCTCGCTAACGCCGTCGCAACAGTTCTTTGAGAGATTGCTGCCCAAAGTTAATGAACAGGCTGGCGTAATTGAGCGCATCTTTCCTGATTCAGAGTCGGTATTCTGGTCGTTTGTGGAAAAGGTTCGTGAGGACATCATTCTCGAGTACACGACGCCACTGTTCGACGAGTGCCATGAACGATCGCTGGCCATGTACCTCACAGCCGTGTCCGGTGTATTCGAACAAACCATGCGTTTCTTTCGATCACTGACGCCACCCAGCTCAACAGGGGAAAAGTTGCGTGAAATGTCCAAAGTCATGACGCTAAGGATATTTGAGCCGCATCTTGACCTGTACATCCAAGAGGAGCTGGAATTCTTTACCAAGCAGGCTGAGGAGCAAGTCTCCCAGTGGGAAAAGAAACTGTCCGAGCAAGACTCGTCGCTTGAGTCATTTTACATGTCCAACATTAACCGATCGGCGGAGAAGAAGGACTTCTTGAGCTCGTTTAAAAAGGTTGTCATGATGCCGGTTAATGTACTGCCCGGAATGGGCTTTTCGTCTGGCAGTACTAATGGCTCTGCCGCCGCGACGCCCATGCCCTCCAGGCCAGAGACGCCGAGCCTTGGTCGTAGTAGCCCCATGCCAGGAGCTAAGGCACCAACTGATGAGCTCGCCGCGAAAGCTGCCATCATGGCATCGAAGCTCGAGGGTATCAAGTCTCTGTGTAGCATTGAAGTGGCCCTGGGCCTGGTTCATGCTGCCAAGACGAGCCTGGACCGTGCATCACTATTAATACCTCTTGGTGGACAGGTTGGTGGCGAAGCCAAAGAGCAGTGCTCAAGCATTTTTGTTGTGCTGCTACGAATCCTTGGTCAACGGCATGTAAAGCATGGTTTCGACCTTGCAGTCGATCATCTCTCACACTATAACCCGCGCGACGTCAGCCATAGTGACAAGACTGGTGTAACGCCGCTTGTCATGTTTATTGAGCTTGTCAACGTTGGTGACTTAATATCCCAAATGATTGATGTCTTTTACGAACAGCAGCTGGCGACACCAAAGATTGCGGACAAGAACGACTTTCTGGATCCGGCCAATATGGCTAAGAAGAAGTTTGAGCAGATGCTGGACGAGAGCGTGGCCGCGGGCCTGAATAAAGGTATCGACGTACTTATGGACGAAGTTGAGTATTTACAATCCACGACACAGCAGCCGACAGATTACAACCCGTTGCCGGCACCGCCGACTGATAAGACGGTGAGCATGATTGGCGGACTCGACATTGGACCGACGGCAACGGCCAGCCGCATCGTGGAGCTCGTCTCGGGCCACACGAGCATGCTGGTAGGCACGACGGAGAAATCGATGCTCGACGTCTTCAACGGTGAAGTCGGCCAGCGGCTCTTCACTGCCATCTGCAAGCACCTGAAGCGGCAGCGCGTGAGCATCGATGGCGCCATCAAGGTCATTGCGGACATGAACCTCTATTTCGAGTTTATCCGCACACTACGCATTCAAGAGCTACTGCCGTACTTTAGGGCGCTACGCGAGCTCAGCCAGATCTATCTCATCGACCCGACGCATGCCAGGGAGATGGCGACAGTGATTGCGGATGGAGACCGGTTTGGCGGCGTGTTTCGCGCAGAAGAGGTGTATGAGTATGCGCAGAGGAGGGCAGACTGGTACCAGGTGCGCAAGGATGTGGAGAGAGCAATGTATGGGATGGACTGCTGTGTCATGTAGCAGTACTTACAAGTCCAAAAGAGAGAGAGAAAGAGAGAAAACAAGAATAAAGGTGAAAGGACAAATTACAAACGAACTGCGACGATACGTGGCTAAAGGAGGGGATATCTGCCCGCTTAGCCCTGGAGAAACGTGTTCGGTTTTTCCGTTACAGAGACTTGGTTCATTGGTACAAAGTGCAAAAACACATTTACAATTTACATGTTCATTTTTATTTTATTCCTGCGTGACTAGGAATGGCTGGTAATGCATGGCTATTGCCCCTGTGTGTTCTATTGTAATAGTTATAGACGTTTTGTTTCCATAAACGCCAGTACGTATACCATCCTATCAAATCCTGTTGTCTCAATTTTTTTCGAGAATAAAAATAAGCAATTATTATATCAACGCCAACCCAGCTATAGACCGAACAATTTCTGTATTTGTTAATTCTTTGGCCCAAAGTCCAGCTTCCGTGCAACCTTGCTACCTCTATCATCGTCGACCACGCCTGGTCTGCGCTTCAGATCCGCAGCTGCCTTACCCTCGTTGCCTTTGCGTGGAAGATCCTGCTTGCGTGTAGGTTTAGGTTCCGAGTGCCACCAAGGATGGCGTAACATGTCGCGGGCAGTGATGCGCTTCTTGGGGTCGAGCAGCAGAGTCTTCATGAGCAGGTCTACGCCATCGGCGCCAACGGTTCCGAAGCGCATCTGATACCAGTCCTTGCCACGAACGGGGTGCTGACCGGGGACTGTGTACTCGGGCAACTTGGTCACGCCGGGCCAATTGTCCTCGGTTGGGGTGCCAATGGCCTCACAGATGAGCTTGACCTGGTCCAGCTCCGAGTTGCCGGGCATGTACGGGGCACGCATTATGAGCTCGGCAAAGACGGCGCCGACGGACCAGACGTCGACGGCACCCGAGTAGTGCTTGGCCCCGAAGAGGAGCTCGGGCGGGCGATACCAGCGCGTGATTACGTTGGACGTCATGTTTTGATGCGGGTCGGCGAAGCCACGCGCGAGACCGAAATCTGCAAGCTTAACCTCTCCGTCAGCGGCGATGAGCAAATTATTTGGTTTGATATCACGGTGAAGGACAAAGGACTCATGACAGAACCAAACAGCCCGAGTAAGCATGCCCATCCAGGCCTTGATGTCGGCAGCTCCGTAGCGAACGCTGTCTGTGTCGCGGATGAGCAGCTCCAGATCGCCGAGGGGCAAGTACTCGAGTACGAGGTTCAGGTTCTGGTCCTTGGACGAGAAGACGGAGTGGAGAGAGATGATGTTGGGGTGCGAGAGCTCCTGCAAGTGTTTAAGTTCGCGCACGGCATCAGGTGCCATACCCTCGGTGTATTCCTTCTGCACCTTTATCTTTTTGATGGCTACCTGTTTCGCAGGGTTCGATCGCAAATGGCCGAGGAACACGACGGCGTAGGTGCCTTCGCCAAGTTTCTTGCCTGGAGGAAAACACTATGTGAGCAATGGAGAGTTGACCAACGGGAACAAGAGGTAAATAAATAAGATAAAAAGCAACGCCCAGACTACGAACCTTTAACGTATTTGCGCTTCTCTTCCTCGTTCATCTGCTCCGCAACGTCCAGCGTCTGAGGGAGTGTAGGCGCCGATGTTGGCGGTGTGGGCTTTGGTGTGCCATTCGATGACGAGTTTGTACCGGACGCCAGGTTCTTATATGGCGATCCTATGGCTCGTATTGAGGTTCCCTCGTTTGACTGTGTCGCCGTGACGACTGGCGATAACACCATTATGGCGACAACCCGAGTAAGACCGGAATTCTTAGATACAGTCGGTGCGAAGCTGCTGAGATTTCCCCCTTGGTCTTAACCGTTTAGTTCTGAAGGGGAACAAAAGACTTAGGAAAACGACCAAGTTCGATGACTCGCGGCTGGTAGCTGCACGTCTTCTGTTTTACAACGGCTTGAAGTTTTGCAGCAGCTGTTAGCGGCCGAGGCTTTCTTGTCTGCAGACGACTGCACAGCTTAATGCAGCCTGCACGCAAGATAGTAACTGGTAACCAATAGAGTGAGTGAGTGGGTCGCCAACAAAGTTCTATAATATATAAAGCATAAAAAGTATATTAAAAAATGAAAAAAAAACCCCCTTTCTAAATTTTACTTTATTTTATAATTCTTTTAAAGAAGGCGTTATTTTCTCTTTAATATTTATATTTAAAAATCAATCTTTTTATAACTCTATAATATCTATAATATAGCTATAGTAGGCTAATGAAAATTCCGTTTAGCTTACCTATACCCACTAAAATACACTAAAACGCATATAGTTTAAATAGCTATAATTATCTATTAATGTAATGGATTTAGGCTCTGGCC
>FWCC01000008.1:0-147498 GCA_900169235.1 Zarea fungicola
GTGGGGGCGTGGCACAAGTAGGGATGTCGCCAGGGAACGGGCCTTGAAAAAATCCCAGTACACTGGTGGACTCAGAGACCCGGAAACTCCAGTTGCGACTTGTGCTTCACCAGACAGATGAGTTCATATCATTTTAGATCAGCTTTATGGATGAATACGGACTGCGACACTTGCGTACTTGATTAATCGGAACTAGTTAGGCAAATTCCCTGATGCATGTCATCAACCACCTAGCCATTGGCTGAATTAGATTTAGGCGGTGATGGCTCTGAGATATCACCCACATATTATCCAGGGCGCTGTTTTATGCGTTGCGGTTATCTTGCCAATCCGGGTTGACATTTTCAATGTGCTGACTGAGAGTATGCGGCCCTTTGCCATCATATTTTAGATGCAAATGTGAAAATATTCATCTATTGCCGCTAAGAGGGAACAGTGGCGTGCTTTATGTTGATGCTGGGTTGTCAAAGACAGGTACAACAGCGGTGGTGCCAAAATGGTTGTTAAACTACCGATCCTGTCCGAGCCGGAAACGTTGCGGATCACTTTGTTTTGAGAATCGCTAAATCTTGAGTATTGATATACAACAAATCAGGAGACTAACATGTTCAGCATCCCCCAGATATGCTTGAGTGGCCTGACATGCCACCACATGACATGATTATTACCCCGGGCTTGTCGCCAACATCTTAACTTCTTGTGGCCAAGACACATTTTAGTGCTGTAGTCACTGCAGTTAAATCTAAGCGAAACATATCTGAAGAGTGAAGCCTAGAGGTGCTACAAACAAGCGCGGTGGTTGAGCATGGCACGCAGTACCAATATTTGGTGCGATGCCCGGAGATTCTCGCTAACGACCTCTTCATCCCTCGCTGTAAACAGTTAACTAGTTAGCGCAAGTTTCTACACATGTGTAACTGTCACGCAGATATGGGTTAATAACCAAGCCTTGGTTGTGGCTGACTACTTTCTTTTTGGCACAACAGTCACTGTGGCGCCGACGGTGCAGTGGAGTTTATTGAGATTGTTCGGTTCATGGTTCCTACATTGAAAAGTCCTGCAACGGTTCAAGGCTTGCTAGCTACACGGAATCGAATAAGGTTATGGAGAAGTTACCGCTTTTTGGGGGGGGCTATAGAAAAGCTGAACTGCTCACCATACTGTGATGCTCACGCTACATCCCTCCTGGCTTTGGTGTGCTGCAGTCGCCTGCCCTAACATTCCATTAAATGGCATACGCAGAGCGTCATTATTAAGCGTCATGGTTTATGTAGAGACTTAGAAGCATATATTAACTACTAAAAGCGCTATTTAAAATGCAACTAAGAGCAGCCCTCTTACTACTAGTATAGAGTATTAAGTTTATAATACTAAAACTATATTAGTTATAGCTTTTAATATATTATATTTAATTAATTATATCCTTTACCTATAAGCTAAAGTAAAAGGATAAGCTCTCTACCTGTCAGACCTCAAACGATCCTCTCGTTATGACTTGACGGATGCCAAGTCTAACGGGGCTACCGCTAGAATTAGCGATACACTGCTCCTAACTATTAGATAGCCAGCAGGGCTCGTGATCACTGCCTTCCTCACTGTCAATATATGCAGCAAGAAGTAATAAAGTAATGGTTGTTGATTGACTCTAGCTAGTGACGATAGGTCTGCTATTTATGGCCCTGAGGCCGCCACTTGTTGTGGCCCCTACATGTGGCACACATAGCTTCTAAGTTCGTGATTTTGGGGGAGAGGGGTGTATTCAAAAGAGCAATTACACTAGGGATCATATCATTAACCTAAGTTGAAGCCTTTCTAAAGCTTAGAATTAATCTAAGGCTCTAGAATTAGTACGCTAGAATTAACATGCGTTAGAGTGGTTGGTAGCGTATCTTTAGCACTAAAGGAAGTGTTTTAAGTCATCGTCCATGGTGGGGACTAAATGATTAGAACACAGATATTCAAAATTAAACAAATAGAATGCATTAACAGCAAAAGAATGGATGATGAAGCCCTAATAGTAAAGGCGGGCTGTTAGACTATTTATATGTGTGGTGGTTTTGGTCAGCCTGCGTGGTTGTAGCGCGCAGGCCCAACACACTAGTAGCCTTGACCTCTCTATTGCCTGGTTTTAAGAGGCATTAGGTAAAAAACAGTTTTAACAGTAATAGCTATAGTAATAGTAGAATTAAGAGAATTAAGAGAATCAGTGCAGATAGTAGAGATAGCCGAAATAGTGGCAACAGCCAGGCAACTTCAATAACAACAACGAGTGTATGTTCCCCCTAGACGAGGTGCAATAGGTTGACGGCACAGAGCGAAAGGCACTATCCTATGTGAGCTCCAGAGGGCAGCGCCGGCCTCTAGGCCATTAGCGACGTCAAGTATGTCCTGCCAGCATCACCGAGAAGGGCCACGTCGACGTCTGGTTCGAGCTCAACGTCATTTGCTTTGAAGCCGTTGCTGACGCCGATACAAATGTGGCAATCGGACCTCGAAATGCCGGGATCGAGGCGCGGGCTAAGAACAGCTGAAAACATGATCATGCAGCCACAGACACGTGCGATTCAGAACCCTGTCGTTAGTATTGTCAAACTTCACATGCGGGGTTGGTACTTGCATCTGCTCACATCATGGTTTCTTCCAAGTGAGCACGTACAAGCGGCATCTATTCCTAAATAACTGTGCAGAGTACAAAGCACTTTTTTTGTGTTTCGCAATTAATGTGTGGCTGAGCGACATGGACCCAGGTACGTGAAATACCGTGTCACCCAAGCTTAAAATCTAGGAGGCTAATAATCTCCGTTGTAGTAGATAGTAGGCCAGAGGCTTCGCGTGGTGACTTTCACTTTAACGCTCGCGATCGAGTCCGCGACAATGACAACCTGGATCGGCTCGACAGGCTCGACAGGCTCGACAGGCTCGACAGGCTCGACAGACTAGACAGACTCGACCGGGAAAGACTCGACAGGCTTGAAAGGCTCGACAGAATCGACAGAATCGACAGAATCGACAGGCAAGATAGACAGGATAGGTTGGACAGACTCGATCAACGCCGTCTTTCCAGGCCTGAGGGTAGAAACTTCGACAATCCTTATGCCGTTAATTATGCTGTGCCATACCAATACTACAGGCCTGCTCAACGAGGTCGGGCAAGAAGCGCGTCGTCGATCTCAAACGATTTGCCACAGCCCAACACCCACACTCATGAACCTTGTGTATCTCAGCAGCCTGACTTGGTTAAAAAGGCTCTCGACTCGCACATGCTACGGCTGGATGAAAGATTTAGAGATCTGCAGGATGAAATAAAAAAAATTACAAAAAAAACGCCACCTCCGCGCGAGGAGCCGCAAGCACAAAGCCAGAGCAAGGTTGCCGGCGGTCTTCCTGTATCTAGCATCGATATGGGGCCGGACTGGCAATATCCTGCGGTTCTCCCCAACATCCGCCGTGCCGTTATGCAAGACCTTACATACAATACAGTTGACTTATCCTTGGAATGGGAAATTCCAAAAGCTCTAGATCAAATGAGGCTCAGAAATGTAGAGGATACGATTCTACAGTCGTTGGAAGACTCACTTACTCTAACAGGCTCCGTGGCGCACTGCGAGGCGTCAAGCTGTATCGAGTACATGCGCAAAAGATGGCCTGATACATGTTCACCACTTCTCAAAGCGGTGGCCGCGGCTGCTGAACAAGCAAACACGAGTGGCGATCAGGACCCTTCTCAAAGACACTTGTGGAAGAGTAAAGAATGTTAGTAACCGCTTGCGACTTTTTTATATCTTTCTAACGGCTTTAATAGTGTGGGGTTGTAAAATTGAAGTCCATGGGTTTAAATCCAAGATTCACTTAAAGGCACACGGCAGCTATCAGTTTCTCACTTCCATTACTGAATCTCTCTCGTGGCTCTGTGCTGCCATCAGGAAACCCGATGTACAAGGAATGAAAATTTCTTCTGCTGAAATGAGTGATCCGAACCTGATCAAGCTCAACTTAGCGCAGGCTGAGATTAGCCTCAACCCCTCGTGCTGGCATAAACTTTTCAGGTCAGGATTCATCGTTAGCTCTGATTTATCACGGGAAAGAAGAGGCAAAGGTCTCGAGATTTCGTTTGATGACATGGCCAGCCTTGCTGCGGCAGTGCTAGAAGTACAAATTAATGGTGTATCGGTTTTGTTAGGACAGTCGACATTACTAATTCCGGTGGAACGTCTGGAAGTAGGTATTCAGTGGCACCTGGAGATCTGGGAATCGGGCTTGTTGGATCCAACCAAGGGAGAAAGTTTGCTGCCAATCTTGAAGATGTACCCGAGCGCCTTAAAAGAGGACATATCCATCTTGCGAGAGCAAAAGGCATTCTTGGGCTGGAGCAGCTCTCAAACGCCAGTCCAGGTTCTTTTGGGCACAGAGCAAGCTCGAGAAGCTTGCAACTCTGTCAGAGGATCAGGCGCCGACAAGGCGCGCCCGAAGGTTGCAGAAGGCTCGGATGACGAGATGGCTTGCGAGCTACGCTTCAAATTCTTGGCTCTCAGGGGTGGTCGTAAAATTCGCTGGGGCCAGTTCAATGTACAGACATTGACATTCACAGTCGGCCATGCGTTTGACATGGTGCTCCAGGCGCCCGGGGACAAGAGCGCCGTTGTGTATGACACGGCAACGAAGCGTGGTTGGTTGCTTCCGCGTCTGGATGTTCTTCTTCACATGGTCCATGTGCGGCTTCGGCAGAATCAGCAAAATCCTGTCGGCTTTTCTAGTACGCAACAATCTGCAGGGGCTGTTCTTGAAGCTCATCGAGACACCTCTGTGGGTGGCTTATCGCTGCAGGACTTTGTCCTGGCGCTGTCCACTGGCCTCGATGCCACAACTAACGGTCTGCGGCAGCATGTACGTCGTGAGGACTCGACGCTCATCGGTGTCGAATTATTTGATCTCGCTTTTTCAGAGCAAGGTGGGCCGCTTGAGCTCAAGCGGGCAACATTGGCCAAGTCCGCGTGTAATTGGAGTAGCCTCATGGACTACTCTTGGGTTCTGTTCTGTGCTAGCTTGGGTGAAGCCATCCGACCATCTGAAGCAAACTCGGCAGCCTGTGTCGATAGATCAGTCCGAATAGGGCATGACTACCTCGCAGCTATGATACCATGTCTTAAACACCTCGCTGCTTTGAGTGGCGGTGATTGTGCAGAGGGTGGCCTTGGTAGAGGCATTTTTATGAGCCGCGCGACTAAAGTAAATCAATGCGGTAATGATCAATGCTGTTGCTTACAGTTGCGAAAGCTTTCAAGAAAGAATGGACCTCATGATGAGGTTGGTGATGCTTGTGCGTCGGTCTTTGGCATATAAGGTATGGGTCTTCCTTGACTATTATATTTCTTAATTTCTTAATATCTTAATTTCTTTAAATTCCTTGCACCCAACTGGATCCTAATCGTTAGGCAAAACACTGTTATTTCTATAAATTAGTTTGTTGTCAGACGTCCTAACTATGCTTGCTTCATGTTAACTTTGCCCCCTTGGTCGCTCTTGGGTATAAGATTGCGCTGAAAATTTTATAAACGACCTCATACCAGCTTATTGTTTACCGCGTTTTTCATAAAGCTGTTGTCGGTTTTGCTACTTGGCTTCTTGGAAGCAAAGAAAGATGAGGTTTCCCGCTATACTACGATATTTTTGGTGGTTTATATTTAAACCTTTCACTATATGATAAATTGCTCTCCATAGTCTTTTTAAGCTTTTTCTCTTGGAGCTCCCTTTCCTGGCGACACCTATAAAAAGACAAAACCACAAAATATTGGCAAGGACAAAGTACATGAAAATTGACATGAGAACTTTACCAAGCAGTGCTTACTCAGAATAGTGTAATGCGATCTTAAAAAATATCAATTTCAGCTGAAATTTAGGGTGCAGTGGCCTGCTTGGGAGAAGTGTCGATGAATGGAAAAGTCTCACGGTCGGTATAATAAGGCGGCGAGTCTCATGTCCCGAGTGAGCTTTGCGACGCCACGTGGCTTAGAACGGTATTGCTGGTACAGTCTGGTTATGTATAAATACCTCATCTTTCTGTATTTCTTCTTCTTCTTCTTTTTCCCTCCTTATTACGTCCAGAAGTTACTGAAAATGCAGTTCATTACCACTATTGTTGCCCTCCTCGCTGGATTGGCTGTTGCTGCCCCGGCCGAGTCTGCGTCTGGTAAATCCATTCGCGCCAAGGTAAGTCTCTAAGACAGTAATATTTTTCATCTGTGCTAATGTTCTTCTAGCAATGTCCCGAATGGTTTAGAGAGCCATGCTGCTGGGAGCTCGCTGGCGGACCTTACGAAGGCTGCCCTTGTGCTAAGATTTGCCCCTTTCCTTCTCCTGCGTAGGGTTGTGTCGAGAAATAATCCCACCAATAAATTTCATTCAGGTTGATTGTTAAATAATTCCTATCCTGGTATACGTTCAGCCGCAGCTGTGATATAGGTGCCTGCATTGTGCGGACGTACTGTCTTCGGATCATCGGTCAAAGTTCCACATTCGATATTAGCTTAATTGAACCTTGTATTTTAAATTGTGATTTAATTCTTCCCTGGGAGTAACTAAGAGCTTACTAACAATCGCACGAGCGGCGGGCGATCAAACACTTATAACTTAGTGCATTTTCGACATAGGAGTACCAATAAGCATTGCAGCGAATTTTGCCATATGTGTTATTAAAATAGGACGCTTCTTCCGCTAGTTTCTTTTTAGGAAAAGCTAATGGCTGATGAGACTGGCTTGGAGAATTTGAGTATATCTCATAATGCGCCTCGATGGATCATTTAGTCGCCTCCTCCATGATTAGCACGTTGCGAAAGCGAGGCTTTCCTGCTTTCAAGTCATCAATGGCCTCCTGAACACGCGCCAGAGGATATTTTTGAATCATACATCGCACATCATGTGCTGCAGCAAAACGGATGGTCTCCTCCGCATCTAGCGGCTGACCACTCGGCCAGCCTCGCACGCTCAGAGCTTTGCTTACAAGCTGAACTGTATCAAACGGGACCGGGCCAACTGTGGCAAGGGATAAAAGAGTACCACCCACAGCCAGGCCATAGAGAAGGGAGCTGAAGACGTCAGGGTTGGGAGCTGTCTGGACCACAAGGCTCGCACCACCCAGTTTCTGAAGCTCTCGGGCGACATCCGATTCCTTTGAGTTTATGTAGTGGCTGCCACCCAGCTCCCTGGCGAAGTCGGCCTTACTTGATCCCGAGGATATGACTACGACCTCATAACCCATAGCGCGGGCAAACTGCACTGCCAAATGGCCGAGGCCACCCAGGCCTTGTACAGCGACGAGCGCGCCTTGCTTGACTTGCATATTTCTGATTCCATTGAATACAGTGACCCCAGCACACAGCAGCGGTGCAGCCTCAGCTGGGTCCATATTATCGGGGATGCGCACGATGGACTCGATACGAAGGACAACGTACTCGGCGTAACCACCATCCTGGGATATGCCGTTGATGACTTGTTGGTCGCACATCTGGAATTGGCCCCTTCGACAGGCCCGGCATGTACCATCATGTCCGCCGTGCCAAGCACCTCCAACACGCTCTCCAACAGTGAGAGTTGAAATGTCGGGGCCAAGGGCGACCACAGTACCAACCAACTCGTGGCCTGGTACGCGAGGGAAGAGGTCACCCATCTCACCTTCAGAGAGAGCAACATCTGAATGGCAAACACCACAGGCGAGGACCTTAACAAGGACCTGTCCCGGTCCGGGCTGTTTCAAAGTCACATCGCGCAGCTCAAAGGACTGCCCGACTCCCGTGACTGCTGCGGCTTTGTATGTCTTTGGGAGAGCCATTTGTTTTTTTTTCTCGGGTCAATGAGAGTTGTCTTCTTATGATATGGGTCTTAATTTCGTCTTTTTTGTTCAGTTGGAGATCGTAGGTTGTCAGTTACTCGAACTGCAGCTAGGGTCAATGCTACCTTTAAATAGACTCTATGACAGTGACCATTTCAGACGCATTATAGCGGTTGTAATGAGCTGAATAATGTAAACAATTTTACATGTATTATTTCTTGGCTGTATGTAGACCATTTACCACTTTGAGTAATTTCGAGGCGACGCTAGTGGATGCAGCGGCGATGGATCTTACCCACAACTCAGGAATATCGATCATACTTGAAGATAGAGTACACCAGCGTCAAGCAAACATGATGTTATGTAGGGTAGCACTGTTTAAGGATCATATCACTTTAAATATTTCATATTGCCTGGAAGAATTATATTGATTATTGAGACTAATGGCCGGCTACTAATTCCCAGTAATTCGGCTCGCACCATTCGTCATGCCATAAAATATTCCTCAGCCGTACGTCAAGTGCCATCATTGTCTCACCTTCTGTCAAATTAATGTGAGGCTTTAATTGCATGCTAAACCAATGGCGTTCGGCATCATGGATGCTGGAGCAGTATCCTATGAAGATAGTCCAAAGCAGGATATCTGCGCTGTGCCGATCCGGTACCATCCCGTATCGATCCGCCTCGGAGGTGCTCAATGTATATTTTAATCTCTTTACCAGTCTTGCAATAAGCGGAGATTGGTGCGGAATATTCCGTATGACGAGGTAGATATAGAGCTGAGCAGAGACGCAAAAGGCTCTGATCCGAGATTGCAGGTCATCATTAATGGGAAGAGTTGGTTCAGAGTTAAAAGACACAAGAGTATGGATGGCATACTCCGTCCTATACAAGTCGTCACTGACCAACTTTTCCCTAGCCGCAAAGTTTGTCTCTCTGCTCATTGCTTTTGATATGCGCCCAAGAGATTGCAGGATTTCTGTTATCTGTAAGACGTGGCATGTTGGGGATTGGTCCACCACAGAAGGTCCGAGCAATTGCTGAAGCCGTGGAGACGAGTTACGCCAGCTCGATGTGCAGAAATCAGCCCTGTTTATAATGTTGGCAAAGTTGAACAGTTGACAGTGGAGCTATTCATACCATGTAATGACTCGTCGATGCAAGCCATGAATGCGCTGAAGCCCTCCTCGAGAGTTGACCATGGCCTCCAAGCCCTGCATGTGTCGGCTTGCAGCCTCCCACATTCCGGATAGAGCCTGGTTACAGGGCTGAGTTAGCAATGAGTCGAACAAGGCAGATGGATAATCACTTACCTCTTTGGTTGCAATTAGTGCAACAGCTGCAATTGTTGCGTCACTAAAGTTCTTGTCACAAATACATCGACTAACGAGCTTGTACGCCTTGTTTGCCTGGTACAAGGCCAGTTCTTCGTTGGTGGCACCACCCTGAAGAGCGTAGTCAAATGCTACCAGATATAGTAGAGCGTGGAATTTGCCCGCCTCGGCGGGGTGGGAAGGGAAGAAATCAGATTGTCGAACGTTTAGTGCACATAGGTTCAATCTGTACCCTTGCAGATCTGATTACAAATGCATTAGACAGGTTCGTCAACAGCGAGGCCAAAATAAATGCAAGTCCAAGTGACTCACAATAATTTACCAGCGTTAGACTTTGCTGCTCAAGCCCTAGCTCATAGGAGTCGAAAGGGTCAATCACTCCGTCAAGCCATGTAGTGGGGTTCAGGGCTGAACGAATAGATGTGTTGGTCATCATACACCACTCTCTCGCCAAGCTCGCCGTGGATTCCTCGGCTACAGGGTTGGCATTTGCTCTTTTCTTGCGTGTTGTCAATGTCCCTTTGGATGGACGAGAATTCAAACGAAATCTCCCTTTCAGACCGTCCATCTGCAAGACGGAGGTGTTTGACGTGCGGGTACTCTCGTCAGGGGCGTTGTGCGTCTGGCTCTGTTTCCGCACGAAGTCTCGCATCGCTTGCATGCGGATAACTGTGGATGAGCCAGGGCAAGTCTTGGACGTCAATCGAGGGTTATCGTTCAGGGTAATAAACTGAAATCGCTGTGGATTGCTCATGATGTTCTCTTGCTGGTACAAATGTGACTGATTATGTGACCAAGCAATATTTTGGACGCTTATCGGCAAGGATTGGGTTGTCCGTTTGGCCCAAAAGAAGCAGTGACACGCTGTAGGGAATCAAGCGAGAGTGTAGATGCTTTGAGTAAAGTGAAATTGCAGTATCCTAGCACGACGGCCGGGCCTCGAACCGTTGTCAGTGGCAATCCAACGTTTCGGTATTAAGCGAATTTGATGTCACAAATAGACGTCCCACAAGTAAGACTTGCTAGCACGGCGCCGCGTCAGTTAGTCAAGGCGTCTGCATTATTAATTGCCAGTCAATTTTAGGCTCCACAGCATTGTCCGTTT
This sequence comes from Zarea fungicola, assembly GCA_900169235.1. Taxonomy (NCBI): domain Eukaryota; kingdom Fungi; phylum Ascomycota; class Sordariomycetes; order Hypocreales; family Cordycipitaceae; genus Zarea; species Zarea fungicola. The sequence goes on from FWCC01000008.1 coordinate 10,265, forward strand.
CTGGTAATTTTTACTTCGCGCCAGGATCCGCCCGGTTCCACTCCGAGAAGTGATCGTGTAGCAGCTTTACGAAGCGACATATCTCCAGGCAAAAGGCATGAATGAGTAAGTAGAAAATCTATGAAAATCTACACTGTGTTTTGGTTGGTGATGGAGCAAAATTTAAAATCCGTATTACAACGCCGAAAGGGCTTACAAATTCCCAAGTTGTGATGCTCCGGCTTGTGTATTTTTTTTTACCGCGGCTCTAGACTTACACGGATCTCATCACTTATAAAAGTCGACACAGCCTGCCTTTACAAAACTCGAGACTTCAGAAAACAAACTTTCTTATCATTAATCCCATCAGTAAATAACACAGACAAGGCAATTTATCTCAAGTTTCTGCCACCATGGCTTCTCAGAAAGGACGTTGCAACTGTGGTTCCATCACTCTATCCCTCGCTGCAGCCCCTACTCAGGTTGTTATTTGCCATTGGTAGGGCTGCACATTTCCCCTTAGAATACACTGGAAATTTTCTAATCGGGTTTACAGTTTGAACTGTCGCAAAGCTGGTGGCCGTACGTTATGACAAGATATTCATGCAAGTATTAGTCACTGACGCTCGTAGCGTACTCTATGAACTATGTCATCGACGAGAATGAAGATGCTATTGCTGATTCCAGAAATACCCTAAGACTTTATGAAGACAGGGATACTATTTCAGGAAACGTCTGTGAGGTGAGTGTTTTGCTTGCGCCGCTGCAACCCAGCCATCGCTGACTCGACTAGCGCTACTTTTGTTCGGGCTGTGGAAGGTATGTCGACCACAAACTAATAACACAATGCATGTTGCCATTAAATGCCCTAATAATTCCTTGACAGTGCCATTTATTCCGCGACTGTTGTTGCGCCCGGAAAGAAGCTCGTCAAAGCCTCGCTCTTTGACACCCTCGCTCATGATTTGATGGAGGTGAACCCAGAGCACAGAGTCACCTGGGACTAGTCTCGTCCACGATTGCACCAAGGCTGCACTTTACTGGTGAATGGTCTACTATTCAATATAAGACACTCAGGATACAGAGAGTTTCATGAATTTTGGGCAACATGTGTAGAGTAGAGGATAGTTTTTCTCTTCTACCAAGACGGCATAGAGTAGAACAGCGAATTCGAGAAGATTTCCTCTCTAATTTCATGGCAGAGCAGGGTGGAACTGATTTGCCCGCACTGTAACCGAAACTTCTCTTGGGGGCTACGACTGGAAACAGCCATGCTATCATGCAAGTTGAATAAAGGGCCGGAGAATTCTACAGGCACGTAGAATACTGTCCAGTGGGGTAAAGAAGGTCAAAATTAAAGAGGTATTGTAAAGAAGATGAAATTATCCTTATCTGTGAGAGATACATTCCGAGTCGATGGGTTTCACAACTTCACATAAGCACCGAGGATTTCAGCCCCAACTTTTATCGCATCAGTAACATTGAATCATTTGATGCAGACTCCAACAATTCGAGGGAAAATCTGATATGGCGGCTCCTGTACGGGCTGTTGAATATTGATCTTCTGGAATGGCCCGGCAGAGAGAATACTTTTCAGTGTTTGACGACGAAGTTTACAGCCTCCCATGAGCGGGGTATAGAAACAACCGAGGTAGTCTATATGTATAATAAACACAGTATTAGATGGCCATGCCCATAGCTGACTGCTGGAACGTATGCGCTGCGAGAGGAAAGGTTGACTTACACTGATAGGCACGTAACAGTAGCCCTCCACGACTGGCTTTCACGTGCTCGTGAATATACCACCGGCCGCCAGGTTTGAGTAGTCTATATAAAAGTTTAATGTTTTCTTCGGGGTTGGGGATGCTGCAAAGGCAGCATATGCACACAATCGAGTCTATGCTGCCTTCTGGAATGCTATCACGCCGCCGGTCCGGACTGGTTAATTCGTCAATACCGGCGGGAATGACTTGATAGATACCGTCAAGGTGGAGTTCACGGACTCGCTTGCGCAGAGGGGCAGTAAATGATGGATTTGGCTCAATGCCATATATTTTGGTGATTTTACCCCCGGGCCTCGCATGAGCTGGTGAGGTGCTGCCAAGCGACGCCGTTGGCCTGTCGGCGGTACGTCGATTCACCCCGGACGCCACTCGAGAAGGGGAACCATGGGGCGCTGAATCAATATGAACCGAGCCAGCCAGCACATCCATCCAAGCTCCATTCCCAGCGCCAACTTCGAGCACGACACCAGAAATGGGCTCGCAGACAACATCATCGTGTATTCTACCGTCCTTGAAGCGGCCCTGCAGTAAAGCCTCGACGTGAGGCCTGTAGCTCTCCTTGATTTCAGGGCCAATGGTTGCCCAGAAATTGGCAAACCATTGCGATTTAAAGTCAGAGGGAGAGACCAGCTTGGAATATTCACCGGCGACAACGATTTGCTTGACAGTTCGAGGAATATGGAGGACGTTTAAGAAGAGTACCGCCCAGGGTATAGCTAGCTCTAGGATGATGTTGATGATGGTGTCTAGCATTATGGCGGCGGAAAGGCTCTGCCGAGCCGATTAAAAATCCTGCTATGGTGGCGAAGGAAAAGATGGCATTGTATCAAGGTGAGAGAGTATGTAATGGCCGGAGAGAGGCTTTGCATGTAATGGTTATGATGGAACGATACCTGGATGAACGGGCTGCGGGGCTTTAATAAGTCACCAGTTCACTGTAATTTGGCAGTGACGACAAGGTATTCGTCCCCCCCCCCCATAGCAGGCCGACAATCCCCCACCCACCGGCCACCACCACTTCATCGGCTCTCAAAGAATTACCTACGGCTTTGTCCATCGTTGAGCCGACATCCATCCGTCCTCGCCACTCCGGACACCAGACACACAAGCATATTCATCATTGACCGCCAGCGAATCAACTCTTCCGAGGCTTAGCAAAATCACACCGTCCCCGCCACCTCAACAACGCCCGCCTGTCATGGCATCCACCGCCCAGCGCCGCCTGCTCCAAGAATACCGCGCCCTCACCAACAACCCTCCCGATGGCATCACCGCCGGCCCTGTCTCCGAGGAAGATATCCTGCTCTGGGAGTGCCTGATCCAAGGACCCGAGGGCACGCCCTTTGAGGGAGGCGTATTCCCCGCCGAGCTCAAGTTCCCCAAGGACTACCCTCTCGCTCCGCCCACGATGAGGTTTCTATGTGACGTCTGGCACCCCAATGGTAGGTTTGCACTCTCTGCCAACTGCCGTGTTGGCACTTTTTTCTTATTCTTTGGCCTGGCTTTCATGTCGGCCCAATATGTTTCCGTTTTGACTCCCTGTTTGCTAATGGACTTGTTTTGCCACGAGTTTCAGTCTACTCGAGTGGCCTCGTCTGCATCTCCATCCTGCACGCGCCCGGCGACGACCCTAACCACTACGAGCACGCCTCGGAGCGCTGGTCCCCCATCCAGTCGGTCGAAAAGATCCTCATCTCCGTCATGAGCATGCTCGCCGAGCCCAATGACGAGAGCCCGGCCAACATTGAAGCCGCCAAGATGTGGCGCGATCACAGGGCCGAGTACGAGAATGTCGTTCGTCAGAGTGTCCGAAGGTCCCTTGGTCTTTAGATTTTTCGCCCCTCTTTGTCCTTTTTTTTAAACCTGCACCGGTCTACGATGTAACGAATACCCTTACCGAATCATAAAAAATATACTAGAATTATGCTTTTAGTCACATGCCGTTTAAAATATATGGCATATGCGTGAGCTCGGTTGCCCTCCAATTGCCAGCGGGCTAAAGCAAGCAGTGCAACATATATATTTATGTGTGCAGGCAGGTTTCTTCTTTGTTGTTTTTATTGTATTCAAGTTTTGAATAGATGGAACTCAACAGTCGCTTTATGCCGCATTCTCACCGTCTAATTAAACATGCTCGTCTTTCAGTAAATAGAATTTTTTTCTTCCCATCATGTCTTCATAGTCCATTCTCCGCTTTGAACTTATCCCATGCCTCGTTCAGTGTGCTAAACACTGATCCAGCAATAAGGCGCACTTCAGTTGAAGCATTCTGCGCAATCTAATTTTGCAAACAAACTCAGTCAGTACTTGTACAAATAGGTGAAAAAGAAGACGCTGTTTAAGAGGGGACAAGCAGCTTAGCAATTCTCTTACCTTGTCCGGATGCGTCTTGGCAATCGCCTTCATGTACGAAATCTTGACCTTATTCGCCATGACAAGCTCATGCATGCCCACCTTTTTCCACCCACTGTCCTCCCAGAGTACCTGGTCCAGACTCGCAATCAGCCCGCGCAGGTTATCCCGCTTGCCATCGCGCCACGCCGACACCTTCGCGTCAACTTTGTCCGCCAGCGCAAACTTTTCGTCGTCGTCCTTGGCGGCGGCCTCGTGAGCCTCGCGGAGCCTCGTAACAGCCGCCGAATCCTTCGGCGGCTGCAGGCTGGCCGAGGCGGCCGCCGCTGGCCTGGGTGCTGTCGGCTTGGGCTTGGGTGCGAGAGCAGTCTGGCATCGCTGGCGACCCTTGACGGCCGTTGCGCCACCGAGACCGGCCTCGACGGTAGCCTTCCATACGGCCAGGGCGTCTGCCCACTTTTCCATCTGCTCGAGGGCTTCGGCTTTGCGGCTGAGCGCCTTGCCGTACAGATCACGCATGTCCCTGTGCTCTTCCTGGCCGGTTTCACCCGTCACGGTGACCGTCTCACCCTGGCCGTTCCCAGGGCCAATGATTTTGAGCGCATCATCCGCGTCTGTCACCGCTTGTTTCGGCTCACCCGTCTTCAAAGCCGTCAACGCTCGGTTTGTGAGGAGGACAATTGCAAGCGGATGCGCAGATGGCACGGCAGCCAGGGAAGACGAGTAGGACGTGTGCGCCTGAGCAAAATCACCTCGCTTGAAATGCGATGTCCCCTCCAGACGGTGCTTTGTAGAGGTTTGCATCGCTGCAGGTGCAATGGGGGGTATCTGCCGGGGAGGTTCCGGGGTCGCCTTGCGCACTGGTATCGGGTTGGCTTGCGGTCTCTTCATGGGCAGCGGTGCGCTCTGGGGCGGAGTCGCACGACTGGGTTGTTTTGGTACCTCAGTTGTGCCAAAAAGCAGATCTGGCTCGGGCTCGGCTACAACTGGCTGGGCGGGGGACGCTGGCTTGCGTCGCCTGCTGGAGCTTATCGCAAATGTATCGTCATCTTCAGTAAATCGGTTAAGCCGTGGCCGGGCGTTCGGCACCAGCGGGGGCGCGGCTTGTTGCTGCTGCCACCTGGGAACGGAACCACTCCGGCTCTGGCCAGCAGACGATGTAGCAGGTGAGGAGCTGCGGGTGAGATCCGGCGTCGCTTGGCGGCTCTTGTCCCTTGTTGTTCTTGGTCGGCCGCTACCCGCCTCGAGCATCATGGCTTCGTCGGTTGCTCCAACGTCTCCTCTCGTGGGGCGAACCTGGTTCTGCTGCACATCGCGCATCCACTTGGGCTGGCTAGGATCGCCGACGCCGTCTTGCTGAAAGTCGGCGACAGCCTGCTGCATCTTTTTTTGTCCCGTCTTCCAGAGCGAGTTGGCTGTCTTGAATAGACTGCTTCCAACAGCTGCTGCAGACTTGGCAAATTCAGGTTCGCCTCGTCCTGCGGGTGCCTGCTCTCGTCGCTCCGACCGGTTCGAGTTGTTAGACGACGGTCGGCCCTGAGCTTTAGCCTTGGATTTTCGATGCGCTTCGTCAAGCAACCAGTTCGCAGCCTGCTGAACGTTGGTGCCGGCACCGCTCTCTATCAATGCGCGGCTCGCATCCTCTGGCGAGAAGCCATAGGCCGTCAACTGCGCCACGGCACTATCAAACGGGCCATCATTGCTGATATTATGCCGTTGTGTCTCATTCCGCGTTCCCCGGGGTAGTTGCTCCTCTTCGGATGAGCTCGAGTCGTTATCTTCAATGGGCTTCCCAGGCTCGCCTCGTTGCGGGACAACGTGCTGTTTAGCGCGCACCTCTTCCACCGGTTTTCCGAGATCTCCCAAGAAATCCTCATCGTCAACAGTCTGTGTCTGGACTGGCGCCGCAGTGACACCACTTGGTTTGAATTCGCTCAGACCAAAGGGGTCGTCGTCATGTTCGGGAAAGGTGCCCGACCCAGCGCCCGACGCACTCCAAGCACTTGGGTCTGAAAGGTCGAGGGGTTTCTCGCCGGCAGCCGGAGTTGAAGCCTTCTTCCCTGGTGGGGGGAAATGGCTCGATTTGTCGACTTCGGTATCCTTGTTAAACGCTGCAAAGAGGTCGGCGTCGTTGTTGGACCTTTGCGCCGGTACCAGGAGGGGTGGTTGTAGCGCTGGACTTGCGGTCTGGCCGCGCGACCCGAGCATGTCCCATTGCTGGCCATTTCCGAACTGCGCTTCCGTCATTCTACGCTTCTCCTCCTCTTTCTGGCGCTTCTCAGCCTCGAGCTGCGCCTGGCGCTCGGCCAGCGTTATGTTCTGTGACTTCTTCGCAATGCCGAATCTCGCCAGGTTACTGAAGCTATCCTGAGCCGCCATGGGCTGCGATGTCGTCTGCTGCTGGGGTGGAGGTTTCGCAAGCGAGCTGCTTCCCGCGCTCTGTGTCGAAGCGGGCGTGTTACGTCCTGAGGTGAAGGGCGAGGGGCTCTGCCGTAGCGACGGGTACAAGGTGGTATTGGCAGCCATTGGAGCAGCTTTTGTTGCCTTCCAGGCGCTAGGATTTGACCAATCGAGGCCGGAAAGGTCGTCCATTGTGGCGCGGGCTTCTTGTTTACTTGGGGTTTGTTGAGGTTTGTGCTCAAGGTGTGTGGCACGCGATCATGACGGACAGTCCTTTGGAGTTGCCTGGAGCTTTGGGGGTCGTTGTCATTCGTACCACCAGTTGCCAGCTGCGCCACGCGCCACCATTTCTGCGACTCATTGGCATTGTGGCGCTGTCACATGACCGCTTCGTGTAAATGTAAGAGATCTTCTTGAACCGCGGTAATTTAGGATCCCGATCCAGAGGTGTATGTTCCATGGCTACTTCTCCTCCTGACTATATTGTATAGATTGTGGAAACTCTCCTTTCACTCGGCGATGAACTAATCTGCCCTGTTGCTCTAGTTTGCCCCAACCTCAATTACATACGTGCTACAACAACTGGCTTGTAATTGTAGACATTGAACAACGGTAAATACTAAAGTGTATTATTCATGACATATTTAAAAAGAAATAGCCATGCCAAGATAAACCTGGAACTTCGAGAACAACTTCAAGTGAATGAATGGCATACACTGGCGCCTCTCTGGCAGTTGTCAGCGGTCCTACCCTGTACTCACTCCGACAATCGGCAAAGAGTTTTGCTTCACTCCGGGATGGCCTTTTCTTATAAGTCCACTCCCTAGTGCGTAGTCTCAGAAACATTCATTCTCTATTTATTAATAGGATGGTGTAGGCGGCTCAGCCGCAGTTATTATTCTGAAATTGAAAGCTTGTTCTCAGTGGGTCATTTCCGACAATCGAGGCCACCAGTCCATTGTTTTGGTCGCGGCCTTGGCTGGTGGGTTGGATGCGGATCCGGACAAAATTACTGTGGAAGAAACCCTTGTATTAATAAATTAAAATTCATCATACCCCGAAATTGCATGTGTACACGAAATTGTCCGCTGTGTTACTGTGAAATCCCAGATACGTGGCAAATGCTCCAGGCTAGTGCCAAGGAGTCTTGGGAGCCAAGAAAAAAGAGGATGATCACTATCATGGGCAAATTTGGAGCTGATGTCTACAGTGGGGACGAATTATGTAAATACTTTATTTTGTACATGAGGCCTTGGGCACTAGGGAACTCTGACACTGGGGGGAAGAGTCTATTTCTCAACTGCGGTTAACATTAGAGTACTTGTCTGGTTGGCATAACTAGCACAAGGACAACCGCAGAGCTTTGAGTAAGCAAAACAAAAAGGAGACGTCTGCAGGAGGAGATTCAACACTGCGTATTTCGACACGTTTGAGATATATGGGCAAGTTCTCCATGGGCGAGCTATATTTCAACACATCCCAACCTGGGAATGCCACGAAAAAAAGGGAGGAAGAGCGATAATAAACTAGCTCTGGAGTTGAGATCTCCTTTGCCCTTGGTTCATCCCTTGCAATGCCGCGCTTGGACGGAAACCGATCAACGGTGCCGAAACCCCGTGCAATTTTTTTTTTCAGAATGCGTATGGAGTAATATATTGCAATTTACGAACAAGGCTATTATGTTTTATTGTTCTCAGCGAGACAGGTGACTGCCGAGTCGCCGCATGGTGGTATTTGGCCAAGCCCAGCTAATGATTTGGCGGGATAGTATTATTTACTGCTTTTCTTTCGTTTTATGGTGTACGTACGTACTGCCTTGGAAGTAGGAAAAGAGTAAGACAGACTCGGAATAGAAATGTTGCTCATGACGTTGAAGTCACCATTTTGATATCAAGGATAAGAAAAATAGGAACAGAGAAAGAATTGCTGGCCAGGTGGCGCGTGCAGAGTGCAACATGATCTTACTCTTTGTCAGTACAGTAGGTGTACCATTCACAAGGGATGTGAACGGTTCTGCAAACAGGTAAATGGAAGCTCGTATATTTGCTTTCACCTCAACATTTTCTTGAGTCGAACGTCGATGGGAAAGTTGCTTGCAAACTGCGAAGCCACTTATAATGCACCGTCTCTCTACCGCTCTCTATTTGTTACTGATATTAATGTTTTGTAAGCCATATCACATCTTTATTTGCCACACTACCCCATTCAAGGCAGGACCCTGGTGCCTGGACATTGGTAGCCTAATTATTGTGTTCTTGCTTCCAAGATAGTACTGGTACGGTAGTTGACTGTCTCCCACCCAATGGCAGGAGAGAGGCACAGTATGACGTATGTACATGCGTTTCCAAAGGGGGATTGGTGCGGCGAGTGGCGGTTGCGTTGTGGCGTTTTCCTCTTTTAACCCTTGTCAACGCCCAGAGATCCCCGCGCAGTTTCTGTCGAGTGGCACTGGTACGCTTGGGACCCCGATCAGAGGTTGGCGGCCCCCCTGTATATGGGCTTTACCCAGGGGCCGGTTCATTACTGAAGGGGTAACGGGGGGTCGGATGGGGGCACCGGATTGGTGGGCTTGTAGCGGGACTTTGTCTAGGAATGGTTTCATACCCCTGCAAGGCACGATGTGGTACTTGCAGGTACTTTGCACGTTGGTCTGGCTTTGTTGACCAGAGACAAGAGCTGCAAGCAACAAAGGAGCAGTGTGCGAATTTATTTTCATTAAGCAGGAAGCTGATTGTGGGCTGGCCTGATTAACTTCCCCATTTTCTTCAATGACGATATGATTCTCGTATTCTGCACGATACCCGAAATACTGGTAAAGAGGGATGGAGGCTGTGTAGAAATTATTCTTGGCACGCATATCGTGGCTACTGGTAGCCATCAGCGTTGCTGTTGCCATTGTCCGTAAATAACATCTATGTCTGTGTCTGTGTCTCGTACAAGGACCCTCGAGTCGATTAAAGGGATCAGGAAACGGCCTACCGGAGGAGAGTTTAGAAAGAGCATTTCTTAGAATGCCGCCCTCCCACCTCAACTTCCAATTGCGATATTAATTCGATAGTCTTTCGGGGCTATAAGTGCGCCTGTTCAAGTAGAGACCATCTGCAGTTGCTTCTTTAGCATCTTGTCACAGGCCCTCTCTCCCTGCATCGGTTTTCTACGAATCTAAATTAAACGACTAAATAATTCAAAACACTATTGAATTGGTACATGCCTTCACACTTGTAGCTAGTAACAGCGGAAAACGAACAAAACTTGAAAGACTAAATCCGCATCTGACCGTTACTATTGCAAATTGTCATCTCACAATCGGCGCTGGTCAACAGCACGCCATACACGGAAAGCAGAAAGTAGAATCTTTGTGCAGAAAAGAGCATCTTCACCCGGGACCGGATTTCATTGTGTTTTAAAAATAGGCATGGCGCTGATTTTGCCCATGTCTGTCTCAATAGTCTGGGCAAGATTCCAGAAGCGGCGAGTTACCATCCCCATGTAGGCTACATGTAGCCTCGTAGTAGTGGCGTTCATTGTCTTCTGCCGCTGGCCATCGACATAGGCATGTATTGGGCCTGAAAACAAACGCCTTTCCTTGTACTCTTGGCTGGTCGCAGCACTCGGAATCTAGATACAGCCTTTGCCTTTATTATTGGACGGTTTCTTTGTTGAAAATATATTTGACAGCCTCCCTGCTTGGCTGCCTGTCCACCTCCTGGCTCGTTCGCAGCGTTTCTACAGGACCCTGCAGGGCACTTGGAACGATCACCCCACTGAGACAAAAAACGCCCCCAAAGTCCTGCATGCCAATCAATGCAGACCAAGAAGATAAAGCGGCTCGGGGGGGTTTGTCGGCGTTGCATGCCAGCAGCTGGCCATCTACTAAAAAGCCCTGTGTGTGTTTGCAGCCAACCACCTGCTGGTATTCGTCCTCTTCCCGGTCTCGTTCAGCAGTTGAGTAGGACTAGTATTGTTTCGCATACTTGTTTCTCAGCGTAAAGGTCAGGGCGCAGACGAGTACCTGTGACATGCTGTGCACATATTGCCCACCACACCATTACTTGCCAGTAACTCTCTGCGCCAGTCTGTGAGACGGTTGGTGCTTGGTTGCAGGCTGAAGGCCCATCAATGGGTTCGTTGATGGCATGATGGTGTGCCCCTTGGAACCCCATTGTAATGTTAGTGACCTGCCAACATCGTCATACCTACTTGCAGCGTTTCCGGGTATTACTTGTAAAAGAGCGATCAGCGTGCTACAAGGCATTCTCCAGGATAACAAGAGACGGGTAGAGCCATAAATACGTGCCAATATCGAGGCTTTGCAAGACGGAAAAGAGGAAATGTGAGAGCAGCTGAATATTTGGTTTCCTGGGCGTGTGCTGTGCTGGAAGAACACGTTGACCTGGTGGTAGCCGATCAATGCTCCCTTTTCAGTTAGTCAATGCGGCAAATAGAAGAGTCTCAAGAAACGAACCGTAGATGGCTGTGAGTGATGGCCCTGACGGGGAGGTGGAAGCTGGGAGTGTGGGAGACCACCAAGCGCCGCCTGCGACCAGCCACACGAGTTTCCAAATTCTTGAACAAAAAGGTGGCGTAGGGCTCAAAGCTCTTTCTTTATTCGCATCCTCCAGCCAGATTCGTTTCCCCCGAGAGTACGGAGACAGAGAACCCGCCGTGTAAAAGCCTGTCTGGCATGGTACCTTCAATAATTCCTCATTGCTCATAACCATCACCAAAACGGAATGTCGCCTCAAGTCACTCCACCCTGATCTCCGCTCCCTAATCTCCAACCATGGGGCTCCTTTGGCCACACAGACTAGCGCTTGACCGTCAACCCTTGTGCCTGGGCGGCCCTGGCCTAGTGTCCTACCTTTGCCGGGGGTACCTCGTGGTACCTTGTCGTCGATTCTGGTGGCTGCTCTCTTTCCACTTACCAGTTTATTATACACCGTTTTGGCTGCCCTTCCGTCTTAGTCCTCCCTCTGACCCTTCTCCTCTTTCATCGCAAGAGTTCCTCTCGATAACCAGATTCGCTCCTTTTTTCTTTCTCTTCTTTTCTTTTACCAAAAATCTTCAAACCACGCTCCTTACCTCCGTTTTCTTACGGCAACTTTTTTCTCTTCTCAACAAAGCAGCCTGACCGCATTCACTCCTTCGCCACTTGGACAACGAAAATCTGCGCGACCTTGATACTGTGAAACGACTTATTTATATCGGTCCGCTCAGACTGTTGTGCAATCAAGCAAAACGTTCTGCATTTTAAAAAAGTCGAATCATCCTGGATTCTCCGTGTCTCGTTCAAGTCCTATTTAAAAGAGACCCGGTGTCTTTTTTTTTCTTCTTGTTCGTCAACCTTCATCGCTTAAACCGCCCTTGAAAGCAGTAGTGCCAGAGCGACAACGATCCGACCTCCCGATCTAGACCGTCAAACCGAATTGTTTCTGGCCGTTCTTTTTTTTCCCACCGAATACGCACCTGATCAGTTTCAAATTCTCCTTTACGCGCCTCTTTGTGTCGTCATAAAAACCGGGGTTCTTTGTCGCCAACCCAGCAACTGGCCGCTCACTGGAATTCTCAAGTTTCACTCTGCGCGACGAGGTTGGAGGACGTACGTGACTGCATAGTTGGGCTGAACGAAAAACGTCGTTTTTGCAGCTACTTCTTTTGGTTCCTACAAATTTTTTTTTGAGCGACGAGATTAATTCTTGGACTCTCTTCACTGATATTTTTGCTTCCTTCTTTCCTGGAAAGCTTGGACGACAGCGAGTTTTGGTAAGTTCATCATGGCCCAGTTGCCACCACGATGCATTCACTCGACCCACCTGGACGACCAATACGTGGCATGGACGAGGGTTGAATTGAAACTGGCAATGAATCTATAAGGAAATGCATTTTTTTAAATAGAGATTTGGAGTCGATGGAATAGCTGGAGCGGCTGAAGCAATGATCAAGAGGCAATTTGCCACTGTATTATTCTGAGGAGGCTTCACGGATGACAGGCAGTTGCGAGCCGCAAGCTATTTTCTGTTGCAGCTGTTGCCACCTGCCAGGACTAAGCTGTTGCAAACGCTTCCAATTCACTGCCGCCGCTCTCACCGTCCCCCCTTCTCACTTTGCCCTTTTCTCTATTCTTTCAGGCGCATTTCATCTATCTCGTCACTCCCTCTGAACCCTTTCACTAATACATCACTTGCGTAGACTGCATCATCGCGTCGTCCACTCCTTGACTAAACTACTAGCTGCGTACGACAGCCCTTCTAACCTTGGATACATTCACAATGTTCAAGACAACATCTGCCGTTCTACTCGGCTTGGCCGGTACCGCCAGCGCTTTCTGGCGTATGGAGTGCCCTGGCCGTCTCGGTGTTGCCCGCATCGATCCAATTGTCAATCCTGGCGACGTCTCTGCTCACGCCCACTCGCTCCACGGATCTTCTGGTACGTTGCAACCTCGCCCGTATTTAACATATGGACTGTGCTCTTTCTGCATTTACAATTCAGGCGTCAGCATCGTGAATTCATCTAATATGACATAGGAATCTCCACCTCTTCCGATGGAGCGGCCCTCAAGGCTGGTAAATGTACCTCTTGCCGCGTCACCCAAGACAAGTCTGCCTACTGGAGCCCATCGATGTACTTCCGGGATGCGTCGACCGGCCAGTTTGAGCTTGTCCACCAGGTAGGTGGTATGCTTGCATACTACCTACTTTACGGAGATAATATCAAGGCCTTTCCCGACAACTTCCGGATGATCGCTGGTAACAACAATCGCCGTTCATACACAGCTGGCGATCCTAGCCAGCCTGACCCTGAGAAGTCTCAGTGGCAGTCATTGGGCCAGACCGGGCAGAGTGTCCTTGAGCAGCGCGCTCTCGGCTTCAACTGTCTAAACTACAACAAGCAGCCTGAAGGTACCCTCTTTCGCCACTACATGCCCGACAAGGACTACCTTGACGCCAACTGTGCCGATGGAATCCGTCTGGAAATAATGTTCCCTTCGTGCTGGGATGGCAGTAACTCGGACAGCCCTGACCACCAGTCGCATATGGCCTACCCGAACCTCGTCATGACTGGTGAATGTCCTTATGGATACCAAACCCGGGTCCCCTCCCTCATGTATGAGACCATTTGGGACACGAACGCCTTTAAAGGTCGCAACGGTCACTTCTACATTTCCAACGGCGACAATGAGGGTGAGTTTTGAGCCCTGCTGCATTGAGGTGTTAATATTACTAACCGAGAATCTAGGTTATGCTTACCATGCCGACTTCATCATGGGTTGGGACCGCAACTTTCTGCAGCAGGCTGTTGAGACTTGCACCAACCCCTCTGGTCGCATCGAGGACTGCGCCCTGTTCAACGTTGTTGACCAGGCTACCGCCACATCTTGCAAGCTTGACAACCCCCTCCCTAAGAGCCTTCTTGGCGAGATTGAAAACATTCTTGGACCTATGGCATCGCTTCCTGGCAATGTGGCCATATTTGGTGATGACGGTAACCCCGATCAGCCCGAGGTTCCATCCTCCACTACTTCCAAACCAAGCCTTACCTACGCTCCTGGAAGCGCCCCCTCCAACCCGGCCTCTCCTCTTCCTGGCCAAGTCTTCAAGGCACTTGGCTCTGACACCTCTTCCGCTCCTGCTCCTACTCTCCCTTCTGCCCCTGTGGCCGCCGCCGCCGCTGTAACCGAGACTCCTACAACCACGGCCCAGCCAAGTTACTACAGCACACAATTCATTACCAATGGCAACACTGTCAGCGAGATCCTCTGGGAGGAGCTGATTGTCACAGTCACCGAGACTGTTGAATCGCCCGCTGAGACGGCCTCGTATGCTAAGAAGCGTCGCTCGCATCTCCACGGCCATGCTCGCAGGAGCTAAGTACAAACTCGGTGTTTTATATGGAATTACAAATATTAAAGGCTGCCATTTGATTTGGGGGGATTTTTGACATCTGGACAGGTTCCGGACATTGGAACGGCTTTCGAGTTGGTATGATTTAAACAACGTTCTTGAAGCTTTTTCTTTTTTTTCTTTTCATAGAGGCAGAAGTGCTATGCAATTCTTCGATATCATAGGATTTTAACAAGAGCAAGCAGCCACGCACGTGTACATTAATCATTGGTTTCAATTGTGACTTGGAAGTAAATGCATGGTGATGCCCCGCAAGATTCGGCAAATACTTACGCATACGCCTCAAGGGAGGTTTGGTTTACTTGTCGCTTGCTGGTACGTACTTTTTGCAGCAACTATAAATGAACCAATATTTCTAAAAGATTGCTTACACCAGCTCTTCTGGATTTTGTTTTCGTGCTTCTAGAAGGCTTTCTAAAAATCTTCCTAGCGATGTTCTGCCAGTCCACTGGGGCTCAGGCGTCGTCGTTGGCTGGAATGCGTCACACCGGGCAACACATTCCTCCTCATATTACGATGCAAATTACAATCCACAGGAGGCAAAAACATGAGCCCTGTTGATGAAAAGCTGAAAAAAATGGCAACATCCCAACAGAAGGTACAGGAGTCTCATCTCTCATACACTCTTTTTGTCCATCTTTTTGTCTAACCTTTGCAGTAGCAACAACGATCGTCCATCACGGGACTGAACATCGGCATTCGTTTTTTTGTTCTTCTTTTTATTATTCATCCGACTGCTGAGTAAATGCATGTATCGAAATCGTCTGTAGAAGGATCCGGACGGTCGAAGTTTTGGCAATGATGCAGAGTCAACATGTCAACGGCGGCGCTGTTGTTCATGGGCTACTGAATAACAATAACGAGAACTACAATTTTCTACCACGGCGCGGTGCCGCAACGCTTGGTCTCGGATGGCTCATTGCCATTATTCTCTGTGGTGGTGTCTCGCTCTTTGTCTGCGTGGGCTTTGCTCTGTCATGGCGCGCACAAAAAAATCGTATGCCACTAACAGTGACACGGACGAGGGCGTCGCTACCCTATGCGGCTACGGGCTTTACGGCGCTACTCTCGACAAAGGCCTCGACGACACGGCTGACTAAACGCCGTATGCCGTCGGTGGCCGTCTCCGAGACGGTACTGAGCGAGGAGGATGGCAAGCACCTGTCTGGCAGCGAGTTTGGGTGGTCGAGAGAGTTTTCGAGCCGCTTCTCGCTCAAGAGGATACCGTCGGTGCCAGTATTGCCACCGCTACCGTCCTATAGCACGTTTAGGTTGTTTAATCCGCGAAAGGCTTCATACAGGAGGGAGCGCGGGTGGCTGGACGAGGAAAGCTCGGGAAGCTTGCAGGCTTTGGTGAATGGTCATCGTCAACCGCGGTACCACACGACGAGACAGAGATCGAGTAGCGGAAGTGGCTGGGCGGGACAGAATCCGCTGGTGCTGCCACCAGTTGGGTACAGAGTCAAAGGACAAGTTGGTGTCGGTTATGCACTGGGACAGAATACCCATGTGCTGCAGCAGAACCAAGATCAGCCGCCACAGCCCCCTGCCCATCAACAAAATACAAGACTACAGCCAAACAACACTGACTATGACAACATTGAGCATGAACCGGAACGACAGTCGCGTATAGAGGAAGAGGAACCTTCTATGCCGATAATGCCTGGTGCAGTATATGGAGGGGAACCTGGTGCCTCGCAAGGCTTTGTTCGTCCCCCTGCGGCGGCACTTGCCAGACATCCCTCACTGCAGGACATTCTACGCTCCACAGAAATGAGACTGCGAGATGGCAGTGTCCGATCTCCTCAAAAAACGACTGCTCCCTACGACTCACCTTCCAAGAACTCTGCAAGGAACACACCTTTGCGTACACCTCGTAGCGTGCGCCACAACAACCTCAGTTCCGTTACTCCGACTTCTCATGGCTCTGGTGCCGGTCGTAATGGCCGTCATGGTATGTACACTGGCAGCCCGACCAAGCATGGACTCCCCGGTAGCAACAGCAACGGCGACCTCCATCAATACGGTGGGATTGGCGCGCGTGAGGGCTCTGCCACGTCGATTGGCAGCGCAGCAAATAGCTTGATTGCTGAGGCGACGCAGGAGCTCGAGCTGCCTGGCGGCATGGGCAGCCCGAGCCGTCTGCGCGGCCATGAATGGTTGGCCGGCGACGATGCTATTCTGCAGCTCACTGCGCATCACAATGAGAATGATGATACTCTCCAGCGTGAGCTTGCTGAGAGGCAGTATCAACAGCTCCTGCAGCAGCAGAGCCCCCAGCGCAGCAGTCCCCAGAGAAGCCCTCAACGTCAGCGTTCTGAAAGACGTCGGTCAGTCGACAGCGACGCGTCCTCTAGTCTCTCTACGCTCTATAGCGTCGGAGATGAGATGGACGAGATCTCCGTTGCGGCGGTTGTCGACGGCCCCGATGACCCGTTCGTCGAACGTAGCACCTCGCAGCGCACAACATGGAGCAATAGTGGTCGCGCAGGTGGCAACGTGCCTGTGCTCCAGCCTCTGCGACGTACCATGACTGTCAGCTCCGATGCTCTCGGCCGCCACGTCGATCGGAATAACATGCCATCGGTCTACAGTCCCCCGATTCAACAACTGCAGCAACAACATCATCTCCCCCCCCAGTGGCGTCTTGGTCATCAGATGAACAAGTCCCTTGATGGTCAGCGATTTTCTTCGACCTTGCAGCCCCCGACAATAAGACGCGCTCGTCGTGCAGAGGAAGAGGTTCGCCCTAAAGCTGATCCTCAGTACAGCGGCTACGTCAATGAGTCGCCCGAGGAATCTGAGTCGAGCTTTACAGACGTCTCCGTCGACAGCACGAGCTTTAGCAATACGAGTTTTAGTTCTAGAGAGGGATCACCAGAGGAGGACGATCGTGAAACTGTCATGGGCGACAACGACAATGACGAGACTCTTCGCATCCCAGCGTTTGATACTACACCGACCAAAGATCACCACCGGACTGGATCGGACCTCTCGTCGTCGCCATTTAGCGAGACAGACATTGTCAGCATGATTCTTGCCGCGCAATCATCTCCCGCGAAGCAAAAGCGTGCTCTGCCCGCACTGCCGACGCTACCCACCATCATGGCACCGGACGGCTCTATTCTGCCCACACCGCTCTCTCCTCCTCCCAAGAGCGCAGCCCGCAGCATGTCAGTTCGAGTAGCTGCTACCCGAAAGGTTTCCGATGATTCATCCTCCTATTATGGAAGCGAGGCGCCTCTGAGCCGCATGAACAGTACCACTGCCGCTCCCACTACCACAGCACACCTTCCCCTTCCTGCCTCGCGGAGCGCGCACAGCATCACCAACGGGCTGTCGCTGTGCAACTCGGTGGCCGCACTGCGCCGCATGAACTCAGTAGTCAGCGTCACGAGCAACGGCTCGCTGACGTCTACAGTTGTCGATCAGTACGCAGCCCCCACGCCGGCGCTGCCGAATCTGGCCGACGGACGTCTGCCGCAGCTGCAGAGCGCGCGCAAGGGACCCAAAATGGGGAGCAAGCAGTACCTTAGCATGGGGAAAAGTAGCAGCAGCAGCAGCAGAGGTCTGATTAGTGGCAGCGATGCTCGCACTGGCTGTCCTCGTTCGCGAAACGGCCATTCGCGCTCGCAGACGGCGACGACGGTGACACCGGAACGACCTGCTAAGAACCCGCGTCGCAGCATGGGAAACGTGAGCTCTCTTGTCCAGAGGTTTACACAACAGCAGCGGGAGGCGATGCAAAAGGATTTGGATAGCGGCAAAGAGAATGCTGGTTTGGGAATTGTGCGTCCACCGTCGCGCAATGAGGGCCAAGTTCTGCAGGAGAGTCGCAGTCTTGGCTCTACCCCCGCCAGGGATGCGCAACCCCAGCAGCAGCAGCAACAGCAGCTACCGATGCTGAAGAGGGTCAAAAACCCTGTCATTGCCGAGCTTGCGGCTGCAGAGCGTCGTAAGAATGAGAAGAGAGGCAGTGCTGATACTCTGGGACTGTATGACAAGGATGGCTTTCTGCTGCCTTCACCAGAGCGGGAGGTGACTAAGAAACTCTTGCGCATGTAAAATTGCACCTTGACACTGCTTGAACAGGAGAAATCAACACTTACATTCGCCGGTATACTGCACGAACTCACCTATTGTTTCTTCCTTTCTTCTCCCCTTCTACATGAACAGACAGACATTGCCATTTTTCGTTCTCACATACTTGTCGCGTCTTTAAACTCTCTTTCTTCCTACTCTCATTCTCATTCTCTCTTACTACATTATCTTCTCTTTAATTAGACAGCATCATAAAGATGCAACGTTAACGTTGCTTATTATTGCGGAGTTTTAAGCTCCTGTCCTATAATTAAAATATCCAGTATATTAAACAAACGATTTTATTTCATTTAAAACGTGCTAGAGAAAATAAATCCTGATATTCCGTGTCCTGCTTTTATTTGTTTTCCAACTATGCCAATAACGCCATCCCAGTTTTCCTTTCTACTGGACTCGAATAAACATATACCCCTGTCAATTTTCAGCTTCATTCTACGCGCTGACGCTTGTTTTCTGCGTCATCCTCTGCGCTGTGGCCATTGATGCCATCCTGGGCCTCGACCTCGGCACGCGGTCTCGTTCTACCAGCACCCTCGCCAAGTTCTTCTGCCGCCTCCTCGGCCACTTCTTCCTCACTACCACCGACCTCGGCTCCAGGACCAATCCAGTTGCCCTGTTCGTCAAAGTACTCATTCACATTCTCTGCCGTGATCCACCCGCCGCTGCCCGGCATAGGCGGAGGCAGACCGCCGTCGGCGGCACCCCGCAGCACGCCGCTGAACCCTTCCAAAGCCTCGTGCTCGGCGCTCCCCTCAAAAACGATGCGTTCGTAGTTATCCTCACTGGCAACTTCGTCGTCATTGTCGCCCTCTTGGGTGGGATCGGGGTTGAGGTTGGAGCAGGCGGCGATAGCCTCGTACAGTTGTGCGGCCGTGGCAGGAGCCTCATCATCATCGGCGCTGGTCAGAGGAGGAATGATGGTAAGCTCAATAAGTTTAAATTCATCGTCGGAGGAGCCTCCGTCGGAGAGCTCCAGCTGCATCCAGACGGCTGAAGCCGAGGACGGTAGCTGCTTGATGGCGTGGATAGAGATGGACGGGTACGGTATCGAGAGGCCGGCTTCAGCCTTGGGACTGAATATCGTAAAGGACCTGACAAAAGAAAACAAAGAAATTTTTAGTATATATGAAGGGACAAGAATTTCCGCAGAAGGATATTGCGTACTCGGATGTGACAAAGACATCGACCTTGTCCTCGACAAGCTCCTCCGCGCCAGTATCTGCGCCATTCTCGCCGGCGGCGGCGGGAGCAGCGGGAGAGTCGGCTGGGAAAATGGCCAGTGAGCCACCGGCGACTTGCTCCCTCGGCGCAGAGGCCATGGCGCCTGTCACACGTAGGTGCAAGACCGGCTTGCCGTTGACAAAGGATTCTGGTGTCTGTGACTGGTACTCGGCTAGTGCGACAAAGTCGGCCGCCAAGGGAGGCGTGCGGATTGTGGTGGCAATCATAGTTGGCTACGAAATGCAACTGCTATTCTGTAGGTGCGCAATTGAATAGCAAGAAAACTGGGGGGGGGGATGAAAAAGGTCGTAAAGGTCGTCGACGTTGGTTGAAGAAAATGTAGCTTTGGAGCTAACGACTTGGAGCTTCTCAGATCGAGTCGACCACTACTTATTGGGTGGGGCAATGACATGACCCGTCCAGGCATCTGTCAGTCAGTCACCTTGGGCATCTTGCATCTTTCAACATCTTTGAATGATTATTAATCGCCAAGCATTCGTCTTGTCGCAGCACTATAGCAGGAAAAGAATTGAACAACACCTGGCCGAAAGTCAAAACACGTCGCGCGTGCTGTTCTGGCATGCGATCAAAGGCGCGTTAATTGCCGACGATGTACAGTCACCGTGAGCCGTCATTCCCCGAAGCCAAACAATAAATCTTGCCCCGTACATACCATCAACTAACAATACTACCTACGACTCAAGGTCCGCATCCTCTTCTGGAACAAGTTCCGCTCACCGTATCCCCCTTTGTTCCGCTCCCCACCGCCACAACCCTATCCTATACGTACAAGACCATGCCGTCCAACATCCCGCCTTCTGCCCTCGGCATCCCGACGGCCGCCGCCTCCGCCTCTGGTGACGCTGCCGAACAGCCCAAGACGCGCTACGTCGTTTCGCAGTCCGGCAACGCCGCGCACCCCGACGATATCATCGCCTCCTGTCAGGCTCTGCGCGAGCATATTGCTAGATTGCAAGACGAGGCGGACCGTGAGCTGCGCGAATTTGAAGAGCGGATCCGGGAGAGAGATCTCGCCGAGAAGCGAAGGTTAGCCCCGGGTTGGCTAGACAGCGACGCGAGGTTATTGCAGCCGCAGAAGGGTGCGGCTGCTGCGGCGGCGGCGGCCAAGGCAGAGGACGAGCTCATGGGTGGCGATCCGGCCGCCGGACAGGCTGGCATCGAACCAGCTACAGATGAGGGTGCTGCATTGGACAGAGCATTTGGAGGTATGGACTTGAAATGATTCATTTCCATTTCTGGGAAGAATGCATAAATACATTGTATTAGGTGTTTGGGAGTGGGAGTACTTTAATTATTCTAATGCATCATGCGACAACAAAGTATGGCCGTATTTTGGCCAAACAAGAAAAAGAAAGTTATTACAATGCGCAGCAACTAAATCATGTTGATGGCTAAGGCGGCAATGGCACCGACGGCAAGAATAGCAGGCTGCTGAAGACTGGCAGCAGCCCCCTTGGGAACGGTGCTAGTCGCAGTACCATTCTGATATTGATTTGTTAGGATTCATGAGCCTCGATTATCATGGATGCATGGCAAGACTTACAGTGGCACCAGTGCTGTGGGAGGCAGCCGAAGACGTGGTTGCTGCACCAGATGACTGTGTCTGGGACGACTGAGAAGTAGGCTGGGCAGCGGTCGAAGATCCAGAGGGCACCTGGGATGAGGTAGACTGCTGAGTAGCTGGAGCAGAGGCTGACGTGGTGGCAGCAGAGGTGGAAGCCGGGGCACCAGTGGTGGACGAAGCCGACGAGCTTCCGCTGCCAGCGGCAGCAGAAGGCTTGGGAGTGGCATCAAGTCCGCAGGCCTTGGCAGCGGCGCCGACCTGGGTGCCGTAGTACTGCCAGATGTTGTAGGTGAGGGCACAGTCAAGGCAGCCGTCTAGCAGGCTGAGCCACTTTGGGTCGCTGCAATAGCCGCTCGTGGTTGCGTTCTGGATGGCGTAGCCTACGCATTTAATTGTCAGAAAGAGGTTTGAGAAATTGGAAATCGTGAGGGGAATCTCCGGCAGAGAGAAGCAAACATACCGCAATTGGCGTGGCAATCATAAGAAGGACCAGATGTCTGGCGTTTGGACATGGGCACATTGGCAGGGAACTCGAAGCCGACACTGGCCGAGGCCAGAGTGGCGATTGAGCCCAGTGCGAGGACGCTGGCGATGAAGTGCATGATGGAATTGAGGATCTGGGCAGCGGCAGAGTTGTCAAACGAAATATAAGTGTGGAAGTAAATAAGCGAGTGTAGTATGTCTTGAAAGGGTGCGACGATGGACGCCAAGTCCAGAGCGATGAAGCTTACTTATAGGGCGTCGGTGCCAGGAAACAACACTCTATTGCAACGGTAAATAAGAAACAGGGATAGCCAGAATATAGCACGGATAGATGACTAGCTCCATTGGAAAAGAGAATGGCGGTTAGAAAGCTGCACGGCGAATCATAAACCATTTCGGTTCCCGAGGATACTGGCGCGGAAATAGTTGGGCTGGTCTCGACCTCCTTGATAGTGAATCATGGCGCTGCTAGAATATGGAGCTGTTAGCCAAGAGGGCGTGCACAGATAACTACATGGGACCTTAATCTTCTGCTAGAGAGAGAAAGTGAACATCGGTCTTTGGGTCTAACCAGTTTTAGAGCTGCGAACGAGAGCGGTATCCAAATGCGCTGTAGCCCGGTGCCGGCCAAGTTGACCAGATTGGATTCTCTGTTCTGGAATTGAACCTTGTCTGCCCACTTTCACCAACTCCAAGAGTGGAGGCCATTGGTGGCGTTCTTTATTGAATAGCATCCCGTGAAAATGCAACCCTGATGTTGGGTCGTGGCTTGAGAGCACAGGCAACCCTGCAATACGACAGAAGAAATCCCACCTGCGAACGCGGGACCCCAGCTCTTGCAAGCCAAGCCCGCATCATTCGCATGAGCAAGTACAATTTACCGCGGTCCTGTGTATTTCACTGGATATTGGTTTCAGTGAGATGCTACGATACGGAAAACATTGCGTCGTTTTGGTTCGAGCTAGCCGCAGTTCCGTGATGGAGCGTCTCACCTGGATGGAGCTGTCACCGTTGTACACGAGGCTGGATGTCGGAACCATCCAGGAGAATCAATATCTGCATAGCAGAAACGACATAATTCCCTCACCACTAGGACGCTTAAGTTCTAGCGGGACCCCGCTGTGAGGATCCTTGTCAACTGAATTGGACAAATAAGCTGATGCATGACCCACCCCGACCAATTGAAGCACATGAATCCATCTAATCAATTTTGTGGCATCTAATCAGATGATCTGATAACAAAGAGCTTCTCACTTGCGTTTTCGGCGTGGCCAGGCTTGCCAGCCACACCAAACCACTTGTCCCCAGTCGGTGCCTTTTCAGCTACGGCAGGCCAACAAACGACTCGTGTGGGTGGATGCGCCTACTGTATCCCATTGAACGGTTTCTCTTGGCGAAAAGTGTTTGTGGCACTTTTGTTCACACCAAATGACCCATTCTGACTCGGCAGATTTTATTGAATCAGCCTATAAACTGTGATTCTGTGCAGTATACAAGTGGGCTTGTCTCATGGCTCCATTCTTTGGCTTTCTCTTTTTCCTTTTAGCCGATTCTTGGCTTTAAAGTGAATCCGCACCGGCGTGTGGTTTCCGACTCGGGCTGGTGTAATAGCAAGTGACTGGCTCGGATTTAACTCTTGTCATGTGTGCCTACAAAAGATGAGGGGAAAGGCGGAAAGGAATATAAAAGAATGTGGCTAGTATGGTTGCTCGGTGATGGTGTGCTAAAGTGCAAGTACTTTATTGAGTTATTAAAGCGGCATGATCCCATCTTTTCTCTCTTCACCGTTCTAGTACCTGGAGTTGGACTCATCCTGCCGTTGCTGCCCTGATTTTTCCGTCTCTTTC
This sequence comes from Zarea fungicola, assembly GCA_900169235.1. Taxonomy (NCBI): domain Eukaryota; kingdom Fungi; phylum Ascomycota; class Sordariomycetes; order Hypocreales; family Cordycipitaceae; genus Zarea; species Zarea fungicola. Next base: position 33,921 of record FWCC01000008.1, read on the forward strand.
CATCACATTTCCTATTTCTGCTAAAAGACTAGTGGAATAATAGTTGAGAATGGCTCGCATTACTGCTCTTACCGCTATTTTGGCCTTTGTTGCCTCGAGAGTGAGTGCTGATGATGCTCCCTCGACAAGCGCCAACATTGGCCCAGCTGCCTTCATGTGGCCGCCGGACAGAGTCTGGTCCGCCGATGCCGACAACACTCCCCCCTGTGGCTCTATTGCTGGTGTGCAGAACCGTACTGCATTCCCACTGCGTAAATCTTCATCCTATCTAAACTTGATGATATTATCCGCATCAGCTAACCAATCATAGAAAATGGCAAGATTGCCCTTGTTGCCCAAGATGAGTCGTTCGACCTTGAGCTATCCATCTCCTACCTCGACGGTACGTCGGCCCTGCCTTCAGGTTTTGTAAAGTTGTAAAGTTGTTCTAATGTCCCAATACAGATCCCAAGTCGAACAGTGACTTCTCTCAGCTCATCGACATGCAGACATTTAAAGACATCCAGCTCGGCCACACTTGCGTGACACTACCTGACGCACCATCCTCTGTCAAGGCCGGTGGCAATGCGACCCTGCAGATAAAATACATTGCCGACTTTGACAAGCCCGAGAACCAGACCTTTTATGCATGCTCCGACATCACCTACGTTGCCCTGTCCGATTTTAAGACCTCTATTCCCTGTTTCAACGCCACAGAGCCGACACCGCCCAAGAGCAGCGGCTCGGCCAAACCCACGCCGACGCCGGCCACTAACAAGAAATCCGGCCTCTCCGGCGGCGCCATTGCAGGCATCGTTATTGGTTCACTCGCTGGTGTTGGCTTGATTGCCGCAGCAGGCTTGTTCATATTCCGCCGCAAACAACAGCGCCTCCGTCTGCTGCGCCAGCAAAACTCGGAGCGCGGTATCGCAGCGGCAGCGGCCAAGCGGGATTCGCAGTCACAGTCGAGTGTGCGCATGAACAACCTTTAATCCGTAATAAGTTATTACAGAGATAAATTTACATGACGTAAAAGAAACTCAATGAGTGACGTCGGTAAGAATTTAATAGAAGCGGACAAAATCAGGTTGCTGCGGGCAGGCTGCATGAGAGTGTATGACTTGAACGTGTCATGATCCAAGATTCATGGAATGTAGAGATAAATTGAGGTTAGCTTATATGAATACTAAGTTCATGGCAATGCGTGTTGTCTTATACGCTTTAGGCCTCTATACCCGGGGATGAATCTAACTCTGCCCTTTCATCTTTCCGTATCCGTTTCAAGTTGCTCGCTGTATCCGTGGGCACGTCGTCTGAGGTTTGACATGATAGATCTGATTCTATTTGGCTTCTATCCAATTCAATATCCACAATCCAAGGGAGTTGCGTCAGAGTTTCCTCGTCTCCCTTGTTTGCCGCATTGATGAAGAGTGTTCGACCGCGATCAACCACATTGTTATCACCTGTGCAGTGACTCGTTTCATAACTGGAGCGCAGCATGTCCTTGTTTTCCAAATCTTCTGCCTGCTTCTTCAAAAGCGTGCTAATAACATGGGATCTTCCATTATCGATATCCGTAAAATGGGATGGCGTCTCGGATATTTGTTCGCGCCAGGTAACCAACTTTGCGCCCCAGCCACTGTGAACGTGACCGAAGCAGTGGATTTTTGGCTGCGCCTTTGCCACGGCTGCGAAAAGATCCGGACATCCAATTCGCTTTTTGTCGTCTGTCATATCCATAATTCCATGTGGTGGTCCATGGGTTATAACCACGTCTGTATCATCTTCAATGGCAAACAAGTGCTTCTCGTGATACTGGAATCCCCAATCACCGCCCGAGTTAGGAGTATATGGACTGGCATAGACCTTGAGTGTCCCGCCATTTGGCAGTAAAATATTGTGTGTTCCCTCTACGAGGAATAAAATATTATTTTCTCGTGCATCCTGCAAGAGCCGGAGTGCGGCGCCATCCTCGCCATACTCTCTCGTGATAAGCGTCCCATCGATATCGTCGCTTGATATTTTTTTTGCTTCAGCAAGTTTCTGTTGTAGTATCTTAAGATCAAGCGAAAAGTCGTGGTTCCCAGCAATGACCAGTTTGATGCTTGCATTGATCTTTTCCAAAAGTTTGATGGTTGCGCGAAACTCCTCGAGCCTAGAGTGCTGAGTCAAATCGCCGCAGTGAATGGCAATATCGACGGTATTTTCTGAAGGCAGTTTGATATTTGTTGAAAATTCAAGCCCATGTGTGTCGGATATGATGAAAATTTTTGTTTTGATGCCCAAAGGAGTTTCACCTCGTGAAGACATTCTGAATGGCGGTTAAGAATTTGGTATAGTGCACGGCCCTAAAGAAGCAGACAGATAGATGTATGTGGGAGGAGCTATACTTATTTTGCAGAAATCTCTTTCTGCATCATTGAAAACGCACCTTCAAACTCTCTTCTGCGGGTACAGACCATAGGCTATTTTCTTCATGGGTTGGCAGGGTGAAATTATCAAAATATAAGCTTCACGTGGCGTACGCTTACAGAGGTACGAAGCAACAACTGATATGACAGGCTCTTTAATGAGCTACGCACCACCGAGTGATACCGTTGAAAATGAGACTAAATTGCTGGTTTGAATCTGTGTCTGGTAGTGAATTGTAGAAATGGTTGTCCGATCATTGCAACTGGCAGGACGTGGACAAATATCTCATACAATCATCACCAGGCGTTACTTGAGAAACCAATAAGGTCAAAGCAAATTAATTAAGACCACAGTAAAAGAACATATTTTTTTACAAACTTTAATCCCTGTCGGTGGTGTGAAATACCAAGGCTCTAACCTCAATGCTCTCGCGGGTAGGTGCATCGCTCGGAGCCGAAGGGTCTACGAACGCCGTGTGGGGTACCCTGCGAGCCCTACCGTCCGTCTTGCTATCAAAGCATTTGATGAGAAGGACCTGCTCTGGAGTGAGTCCGGATCGGTAGTACCATCTGTGTTTCAGGTTGTGCTTGACGCTAAACGTCTCACCGTTGCGGGTCGGGTAGATGAGGCCGCGGGTGACGAGGTCCGATTCGGGCACAGAGTGGGCATCGGCAACGGCGAGAGGATCTCGTTCCACCGTCGTGATGGGTCTCCAGACGTTGATGATTTGCACGCGTCCCTTAAGAAGTTCATCCGCCTCGCCCGGGAGGTGGTGAGAGACACGGGACAGAGACGCCTTATAAGTCTGGTCAATGTGCACCTGCTGGACGGGTCCTCGCAATGCAGGACCGCCGTCTGGCGAGCCAGCGGGACGACGTCGAATGGTGTGGTCGAAGATGAAGATCCGATCGGCGCCAGTGCTATTTTCGTTTAGGTTAGCCGCCGTCCTGTCCGTACAGATCGAACCCCCCCAGTCCCCAGAAAACGTACACATCTTTAAGTAGCTTCTCTACTTCAGGGTAATATCCAGCTTTGATTAGCTCGTCGTCAATGAATGCTCGCTCGGTTGCTCGTTGGTGGTGGACTTGGAAACCATTGCGATCAAGGGTAAAGCTGGCCTCCTCACCAGCGATGTCCTTGATGATCACCTCGTGCGTGTCAGGCTCTCGATAATATGTCTCAGGCTTGTCGATATAGGTAGGCTCTGGAGGAGAGCCATCAGCGTTGGGTTTGAAGAAATTCAAGTTTGTCGTGACATCATGCTTGGGAACGCGACGGTCGGTCTGCAGAGCAAACTGAGGAAGAGGGTCTCTGGTGAGGACAGGACCAATTTGAACTGCAGCTGCGGCCATTTTGTAAACTGTTCAAGAGTAACTGGCTATACCGGAATGAATATTACTTAAAAATGATAGTTTGGATTTAAATTTTCGGTTCAGCGGCTGCAAATGGGATTCAACATATATGTTTCAACATTGCGTCGATGAACAGCACGCCATCCTGCAAGTAACTATTACCATACGGGATTGATAATCACGAACGCCAGCCCCATTGCTACCCAGGAGTAGCATCCACTCAGCGATACTGATCGGCTCGGGGCTTCCAGCGACATGTAATGAATAAGGCTGCGCGCCTTTCGCAGTTGATTTCAAATACGTGCGGAGTTCTGTCTTCGTCATCGCAGCCCGATCGCGCCATTGAGCACCAATAAGATCGGATTGACGAGGCTTGGCTCGATCGGCGGAGTTGGTCCCATGATATGGCCGCGGTTGAAACGGGGAATGCATTCATATAGTTCTGTCTAATTAAGCATTTACGATTGTAATACAGTATAATATTTATCAGCTTCTTCATTTCCTTATCTTGTGTTACTAGTGACCTCCCTCCGTTGGCACACTAGCTCCATATATGTATGGTCTAAATCGCTTCATGAAAATCTGCGTGCCTTGGTAATCAAATAGACAGACAGGTTAATCTCTTCATCATGGTAGGTAATATGGATAATTGCTTCGATGCGACAAAAGATTAACGTACTTACGGGGTAGTCGTTGACGCTCTATCCAGTCCGTCTCCAGTCCCAGTTGTATCTGCCTCTATTTTCTAGTAAGACTTTCTGTTACTGTAACGGCTTGTGAACAAGCTTTGTTATGGTAGTTCCGTCAGGTAGTACCCTCTCATCCTCCTCAAGACTGTACCCTCGCCACTTTGGAATTAGAACCGTCCACACGAACCAGTACACAACACTGATCAGGATACTGGGTAGAATATGTTAGCAGACAATTTTTTTCTTCTCTTTTATTCATGTGTAGGGAAATATTTACGTAGCAACACCAACTACTGCGTATGTCGCGTAAAATAGTCCGTCACTTGGTCTCTCCTTGGGTGGCACGAACGGAGCCGCAAGCAGCGCCAGGCTAAGAGCGATCTTAACAGCCACCGCCGACAGCCATGCTTTGTACGGGCGCTTCATATCTGGTCTTTTATACCGAAGCCAAATTAGGCCGACGGCAATGGCAAGCCCGGTTATCTGGCCCGCGTAGCCTTCCACATCAAGAATGAAGGAGTAACTTTGTTTTGACGGTGGTAGCACGATGATGAGGAGAGAGGGGATGTAGTTTACAAGGAGTCCCCCAAGTGGCGAGTTGAAAGGCTTGGTAGAGGAGAGTATGTCAGAGAATGGAAGGAAGCCCTGGCGTGCGATTTCGTGCTTTAGGCGTGCCTGTTTCGTTATTAGGTGAGGACACGGTGCCGGTTGGACTGCGCTGTAACTTACCATTGCAAAGGCAACGACCATGACGTTCCCAAAAGCGGAGAGCGCAACAGCTAAAGGTAACACTCGGCCCCCCAAGCCTGGCCCGAAAATACGCTGAAAAAATAGTGCGGATATCAACTCGCCGCTGCCTCGAAGCTCATCCAACGGCACGACGAGAAGATATGCGACGTTGACCAAAGAGTACATGATGCATGCCGTGACAAGAGCCGTCATTGTCACTGAACGTAGCGTCCGCACTGGATCCTTGACTTCATTGAGGACATTGTTGACATTCTCAAGACCTGAGTACGAGTAAATCACCTTGAACAACGCCGTACTCACAATGCCCCAGTTCCAGTTGCTGTCCCGCCACAGGCGCTCCCACGTCAACGCCGCCTGGCTGTCCACAGGGACTTTGCCGGTGCCTGGGCGGAAAATAACGACAAAAAGGCCGCAGAGGATCATCAGGACGATGATGCCAATCTTAATCCAGCCGAGGAAATTTTGGAGCTTGATACCGAATTTCGGCGTGGCACCGTGGATGATGTGGACAAGCGTGAGCAAGGCAACGGCCAGATATTTTTCAACAGCATCGCCCTGTTTCGTATATCCCAAGGCGAAGAGCGTGTATTGGCTGAATATGACGCAGTTGCTTGCCGTAAATCCCAGAAACACGGCGTTGATGGCTACTATTGTGGACGCCAGGAACCGCGGGCGGCGGTATGTGTACTCGAGATATACTTTGCTGCCGCCTGACCGGGGTAACATGCAGCCGTATTCTAGGACTATTGCCAGACCGGCGGCAGTGATAAAGGCGCCGACCACCCATAAAAGCAGTGATAGCCCTGGACTACCGGCAGCTTGGAGGATTGTGCCTGGCGTCGCAAAGATGCCGCTGCCAATAATTCTGGAAATAACGAGAATGTAGGAGCTATTCCAGTTGAGCGTCCGACCGAGAGCCGACGTCTCTGGTAATACATCATCTTCAACCGATCGGGTCGGTCCGTCTTTGTGTGTGATTGCATCGTCGTTTATCGTGGAGATAGTTGTGTATGATGGGTTATTCCTGTTGCCTGCGGCATCTGCCAGTAGAGGCAACTGGTCATCAGACTGCTTAGCAGTCATTTTCTTTTCATATATTCTTTTTGAAAGTATTAAGTTATAATTAATAGCATGCGGGACTTGCAGACAAGAAGCAAAGTGCCAGCATGTTTTATGCGGGACGACGCAGTTTTGTAAGAGTGCAGTTGCCAACCGTGACAGGTACGCGCATGCGACGACTCACCCTTGGGGTAAACCAAAACACTCTGGGCATTTCCTGTCACCGTGCATGAGGAGAAATGGCACCATTCCAGTTGACAAATGCAGTTTGAGGGCTGGAGGGACATTTGGAGTGGGTTTCCTAATCGGGCCAATCAGTCGCTATGGCGTCATGATCCCCTTGAATGTCATCGTCTGCAAGTGGTTTCGCGTGATTTGCGTAAAGCTGCAAGTGCATGCCTGATATTGAGGCTTCATCTGACTGGGCGCATTTTTCTTTACCCGGCTGACCTGACTGTCCACTGAGGTTTGTGTTTCTGTAACCACATTTTATATGTTTTTGCACTCAATCAAATGCAGTTATGCCAAGAAGACCGTAAGTGATAATATACAAAAGCTTCTCGTAGGCGGGCGGTTTACTTTTTGGTTCAGCAGTTATTTATAGTCGACTCTCGCGCCATAGCGAAATAATAATAATATACTTCAATTCTACGTATCATATACTACAGATGCCGAGGATATGCCAACCGCAACTTAGTCATGTCCTGCACCAATTAAGAATCCCAACTCCAACGATTGCTGATTTTGATAGTACAATAGGAGATTCCCATTAGCAGGAAAGCAATGGTTGAGAACCCATTTGATCAGGACAGCAGCGTCAGGAATTGCAAAGCCAGATTCCACCACATATGCATATTATTAAATTCGGGATTAAATTAAAAGCACTGCTCCGCTTCTAGAAATAGTTGGAACACTGGGCGGCAACCAGAATGAGTCACTTTACTCTGGCTCTCCTGTTACCAACCACTCCTTGTAGCTATTTACTTTTCTGCCATCGCAGCAAACTCCAGCTGCTATAGAATCATGGGACCGCATGCCTTTTACGTGGCATGTGCGAGGATGTCATCAACATATTTAAATTGCAAAGCAATAGTATGGGAAGTGGAAGTAACAACAACTCGTATGGCAATACCCACCGCGGAACGCGCGGCCACAGCATCGGGACGCGCGATCCAGCTTAAGTTCGCCGCAAATGCATTGGCTCAAATTGGCTGCATCGTCAGGCTGTCACGTAACATCACTAATTATGCAACTCCCTTGCTTAGAAATCTATCTCTATGATTTGCAGAGTGCCTTGGAAGGCCTAATAATGAATCCTGTCTATAAAAGGGGCTTTGGCTCTATTAAAATAAAGAAAGTAAATAGCGAGAAGCAGCTCATTTACAATCACAAGTTTAGAGGTCTTCACTACCAAATGGCTCCCATTCGCACTGCCATAATCGGCCTTTCAGGAAACTCTGCGTCCTCTTGGGCCAGCGCTGCTCATCTTCCGTACCTACTTTCGGAGCGCGGTCGCACTAATTATCAAATTGTCGCCCTATGCAATAGCAGTGTCGAGGCTGCCAAACAGGCTATTGAGAAGTACTCACTGCCCACCGACACAAAGGCGTACGGCAATCCAGATGACCTCGCCCAGGATGCCGATATTGATTTAGTCGTTGTTGTCACCCGCGTCGATGTGCACTACAAGACAGTGCTGCCGAGTATCCGTGCAGGCAAGAAGGTCTTTGTGGAGTGGCCGCTGGCGCAGGATGTGAAGCATGCCCAGGAGCTTGCCGATGCGGCGGCGGCCCACGGTTCGCACACATTAGTTGGCCACCAAGGTCGCTTTGCGCCAGTACTACTCAAGGTTCTAGAGGTGTTGGAGAGTGGGCGTATTGGTAATGTGTTGAGTAGCGATGTGCGTGCATTTGACACTTTTACGAAGCGCGATGCACTCGGTGCCGGGGCGGCCTACTTTGCTGATCTCGCTATTGGCGGCAACGGGCTTACCATTACATTTGGGCATTGTATGTTCAATTCTAATTGCCTCAACAAAAATTACTTCTCCAAATAAGATTCTAATTTATCTACCTTGGCAGTGTTTGACCAGGTCCAGCATGTTCTGGGAGACTTGCGGAACCCGAAAGCAAGTCTTCAACTACTGCGGCCACGGCTTAAGCTTATCGACGCAGCGACCAAGGAAGTCACAAAAACAGTCACCTCTAACGTACCAGACCTTCTTATAGTAAGTGGCTCTCTCAGCGCCAGTAAAATAGTACAGCAAGGCGCAACTCTGTCTCTACACTATCGTCGTGGTGGGGGATTTAAAGGCGATGCGCCACTGGTATGGACAATAAATGGCGAAAAGGGAGAGCTGCGATTGACTGCACAGAATGGACCAACAGTCCATGCAGCATCTGTCAAGGAAGCCGTCACCATCGAAGTGCATGACTACGAAACAGACACGGTTGACAAGGTCGATTGGGACTGGAGCGGCTGGGAGACGGAGCTTCCATTGATTTCTCGCAGCATCGGCACGCTGTATGACAAGTTTGCCAATGGGCCAGATGATGCCAAGGACGGCGTCCCGACTTTTCAAACGGCCCTGCAAAGACATAAGCAGCTGGAGGAAATTCTTTTGCAGTGGAAGGCATAAAAGCTTTTCTATCTATACAAAGTGGTGGAGGGGATTTCTACCTTTCGTACAGCCAGTCATATTGCCAAACTTGTTTCCCATCAACAATGAGCCTGTATTGGACATTCAGTTTTCGCTTGTCAGTTGTATCAAACGTGACGCTGCCAAATTTCGAACTACCCCACGGATGAGAGTAAATCGAAATATCGGTATCCTCAACTTGTCTGTGAAAGCGATCAAACGGCTCGTAGAATTGATTGAGGGGTGACGTCGAAAACTCAATTATAGGCGTTTCGCCATTGCGCTGAGCGGGAAACAGTGTTGTCGCATGCTCGTGGCGGTCCTGTAAGTCATATTAGTATCCAGACTGCGCCTGAATACGGACGGAAAGTCAAAGGAGTAGAAGAAGAGTAAATATCCTTACACCACTCAGAATGATCACGCCATCCGTCTGCTTCATGATTTCCAAAATTCGGTCTCGCTCATAGAGGTATCCCGACCAACTGTCTGCCGCATCAGGCCCTCGCCAGTTGCGCGTAAACGGAACGCTACTAATGACGACTTTCCATCGCTTTTCTCTCTTCAGCCAGCGCCGCAAATCAGCAAGCTGCGCCGCTCCCAACATAGTTTTCTCTGGTCCATCCGGGGCAGTGTTTGCCGTCCTATATCGTCTCGTGTCCAACATGAATAGTGATACATCGCCTCTGTTGAAGATGAAGTGCGTTTTACTCTTTCCAAATTGGGATGCCGGGTTACCATTGCCATGGTAGTTCCAAAAAGGTCCAATCGCAGATCGATAGAGCCCCGTCTCGTTTGCGGACCAGTCGTTGATGATTTCATGGTCATCGTACGCGTGTATCCAGGGCAGCGAGCGGAGCCTCTCCGTCCAGCTCTTCGATGCATAAACCTGCCGGTAGGCGGTGGTGTAATGCTCTCTAGTCCAGCCAAGGGCGATCGGGAGATCGATGTAAATAAAATCTCCAAGAAATAGCATCATATCGACTGGATTGGATGCAATAAAGCTGTCGAGGTATTCCAGTCCTTTGACCCGCAATGCAGAGTCCAGCGGGTTATAGGGATAAAACGGCTTAATACAGCTACTTGTGATGAGACTCCATATCTTTGGAGAGGACTTTGCTGTCGTGAATACGCCAGAGTGACTGGCATTCGTTTCATAGGCGTAAGTTCTTCCAGCGTCCAGGCCAGAGAAGGTGTACGTGCCCACAAAGTCGTTTTCCCGTGAGGCGGAAATAATTTGAGTGGTGAGTTTTGTGCCTGGCTCTGCGGCCAATCGCAGGCTCATTTCAATGCTTGACGCTGCATCATCCGACGGACTGCGGATGATGACGCGCGCCGACGTCTCATCAACATACCCAATTCTGGAGAATGAAAAATTATTACTGTGGTGAAATATCTGGCCCCTGTAGAGAAAATCGAGAACAGCACCGATGCAAAGAAAATTCACTAGTACTGTGAGTGCACTTTCAATGGGATGTTGCGCATCAAACCACCCCAAAAGGAGAGGTAGCACACGCCGACTGCGAATCTTTTTCTCAGTTGTTTGTGCGAGCCAGAGTTGTGAAATGGTGACAAGCAAATATACAACAAAATTTGCATAGAGTCGCGTGATGTACCTGTTCCCTAATGGGTGCTGCAATGCCGGCTCATCAGCATATTTGGGCGCGACACTGGGGGGGCTAATGCATCCCAGTCTCAACTTACATGTCTCGTAAATAAAAATGCTGTATATCTTAGCGTCAGAGTGGTTGCCGCAGAAATGGCTCTCAGAATACGGACAATAAACATATTCTGGACAACCCTGCCGCCAGTGAGCATACTTCAAAAAACTGTGACAGAAGAAAGAAAAGCAGATTCAGTAGCCATGGCTTGCAATAGAAAAACGCCAAAAAAATGCTGACAATTTCTTAAAAGGTTACTGATTAGGTTAAGAATAGAATCCTACTTGAAACCCCAATGGGGAAGCTGTATTCGGGCCACGTGAAGCCGGAAACGTGGCACATCGGAGATGCATCCGACAAGACAACATCATCTTGACTGACTTCTCTTGTACCGGGGATTTTCCCGAACCATTTGGGGGCCATCCAATAATAATTCGGGTTTAATCAATTTCAATAATTCTTTTACATTGCTCGCCGGTAAAAACCCCGACTTTCAGTTGAGGGGTTGTTGGTGCCGTAGCTCCGGGGGCGGCGGGTCGTCTCCGCCTCCCGCTCGCGCTTCAGGATCGCCAGACGACTGACATGCTATTCTGGTGCCACGTGCATCCTGGCATTTGTCGGAATTACCTGTTACGAGGGCCACACTACGACTATCTAGCAGGGTTACTAGTGGCAATAACCCGTTGGCCAATTTGACTTAAGATACATCAGTTGAACTGTGCCAATTGGTCGCCCCGATATCCGAGTCAGTGGAAAGCCAACCAGGCAAACTTTTCGTTCAACGATCGTGCCTGTCTACCGCTTTCCCTGCATGGACAGGCATCAAAGGGTGGGCAGCGATCGTCAGCCCAGTTCTCGGCTACGTGCTGAGAATTATCTTTCGTTGAAGGCCAATGGTCAACAATGCCACGTGGGAGTGGTGTATATTTCAGGTTGATATGACAGCAGCGCAAATCTCTTGAAGATTTAAATACAGCTTATCCCGCGCACCCATACCACTGTCAAGCTGGGAATTAGGAAAGCACCAACCACTTACAATAAGCACTTTATCAAGCGGCTTGTTCCTCAGCTGAGATGTCTACTGCTAGTCAAAGCGTGGCCCAGGCCTCTGAGCCTGAGAAAGGCATGAAGTCGGAGATTAATGTCGCCGCATCCTCAGTAAACTCTACAGAGGAGGAGCCAGCTCCGCGCACTGCTGGCAGGCTGGATGTTCTCGTACAGGGTGTCGCGCTCTTCTCTGACGGCTACAACATTCAGATTATCGGATACATGAACACCGTTTTGGCCAAGCTGTAAGTGCCAAGTAAGTCTCATCTGATAGGACCCAGGGGCTGACAAAATGTTATTCTAGATACCCGAAGCAGCTGACACCGGCACTCAAGACACGACTGTCAAACAGTATCCTTATTGGTGACATTTTCGGCATGCTCTTCTTCGGGTTGTTGATTGACAGATTCGGTCGACGTATTGGAATTATCCTCACTACTTTCTTTCTAATTTTTGTAAGGCTTCTCTTTTCGGATACTAGACATTCGGAAACATCTGTACTGACGTCCTAAAAGGGAATTGTACTTGCTACTGCTGCACATGGCACCACAATTGAAGGAATGTTCTGGATGATGGTTATTGGTCGCGGCATCGCCGGTGTTGGTGCTGGTATGTCTAATCAAAATGAGCCTGCAACGCCACGGAATAAAACAACGCAAGTTAACATTTCAAGGTGGCGAGTATGCGGTGTGCACATCCCAGGCACTCGAGTGCGCCGACAGTACTCCAGAGATGAGGCGCAGACGAGGTATGCTCGTGGCTGTCTCGACAAACGCCGCCATCATTTCTGGCTTCGTCGGTTCTAGTATCGTCTCACTAGTTGTAATTGCAGCATACGGTGGCCGTGCCAGCGATGGCATCTGGCGCATCTGCTTTGGCATTGGCATCTTTGTAAGCGGCCTAACTATCAACTTGCCTGCTGTCCTACAGTGACTAATAGTTTTGTCGCAGTTACCAATGCTCATTTTCTTCTTCCGTATGCGCCTGGCCGACTCAAAGCAGTACCAAAAGCACGCAATTCAAAACAATGTCCCTTATATGCTCGCCCTCAAGCTTTACTGGAAGCCCCTCCTCGGCTGCTGCACCGCCTGGTTCCTCTACGATGCCGTCGTATACCCTTTCAACCTCCTCGCGCCAACCCTCGTCTCTGGCTTCTCGGCTAAGCAGACCATGCTCGAGTCCATTGGCTGGTCCGCCCTTGTAAATGCATTTGCCCTTCCTGGCGCATTTATTGGCGCCATCCTCATGGATCGCATCGGCCGTCGCCAAACCTACGCCCTCGGTTGGGCCATCGTATGCGTCTTTGGCTTCGCCATTGGCGGCTCCATGATTCAGCTCAACCACGTCTTCCCGCTCTTCGTTGCCTTGTACGGACTCTTTCAGACCTTTTTGTCTGTAGGACCCGGCGACTGCAACTTTCTCGTCTCGAGCGAGTCATTCCCTACGCCACTCCGAGGTCACTTCCTAGGCTTTGCAGCTGCAGTTGGAAAAGCCGGCGCGGCTATTGGCACGACGGCGCTAACCCAAGCGCTGTCGAGCTTTGATAACAAGCTCAAGGGCCAGCAGGCACTGTTCTTGATTGGTAGTGGTATCTCGGTTATTGGCACCCTAGTTGTCTGGTTCCTTATTCCCAATGTAAGTCGTTAAACTGCCCACTCCTCCCTCGTATAACGACAGATCATCGTCTTGAAGGACAATAACTGACAAGTTTTCTAGGCACCAAAGAATCTCGAAGATGAGGATTTGCGCTTTAAGCAGTACCTTGAAGAAAACGGATACGACACAAGCAACATGGGTTTGAAGGTCAAAACCGTTGGCGACATCAACGAGTAATGTGTAAAATACAGATATTAAAAGAAAGAAGCGACCAGGAAGCTTGTGGGCATCCTCCGAATTAATAATGAACTCTGATTTTGGTTTATGATGTTGGCCTTTCCAAGCAGAATAATCCTTTACAGACTCTCAAGTGATGTTCTAAATTAAAAGAAAAAATCAAAAGGCTGGCAACATATTGCATTTATTATCGAATTACTAATTGCTAACTGTCGATATCCACATCTCAATCAACGAGATACTCGCTTCAACTCTTTAAGTAAGAAAAAAGAATAGCAATAACAGCCCATACATCTCTGCCGCAATCACTCGGCTAGGCTTTACCTAGATAGCAAAGCCCTGCCCAGGAAGCTTGGCATTATTTCATTCTCATATGCAGCCACGAGACCAACCATGGCGCTAGAATGAGGTAATGGCAACTCCTTCAATCGACAGTTTCAAGTTGCATGGGATGCCCTTGCTCTCTTTGCACATGTATAACCAAACTAATACGGTTTTGGCACCACGGTCCTCTGTCTCAACAGTAGGCAGCAAGGTAACATGGATTAGATTCCCGTTTAACCTTTTCATGATAGAGAAGCTAGAACTTAGGAGATTCTTTGTACTTACACTGGAAGGTGTTTGGAATCATCGATATGTCCAGGGCAACCAATGACGGCAATTCCCGTGCGGCTAGCTCCACGGACGAACTATACAACACTGATAAATATGCTTCGTTCTAAGACTTGTTCTAGTATGGCGTCTTTGTGCTTCTATCCAGTCTACCGACAGTACTCTAATCACCGCAAACATGCAGCAGTCTTTGCTTTTGGCCTCGGCCACGGCTGCCTCCACGCGCAAGGCGCCGCCGTCAACAGCTCCAAACTAAGCCCCCTACGCGTCAAAGCCCACGGCACATTCCATATCTCCGTCTTTTCTGATCTCCCTCTCGGCATATGTATGCTATGCACCCCCGCCACTATACTCCCCATCATTCGCGTCACATCGCGTTACTTCCCCTCTGTTTACTTACAGAATGACACAGATGCATACACTGCCCGCAGGATCTGGTGGCCATAGAGACTGGATACGCGGATCGCGTGAGCTTCTCTTGTACCTAGATAAACTCAAGGACTTTGTTGTGGATTCGCATATTCGTACTGACTTGGCAGCATTGTCGGTGCCATTTCACTGAATGCGACATGTGGACGAGAAGCCTACCCTGCGACGCTTAACGACAAGACCTACCTATAAGGAGAAATTATAATGAAATTCAAAGTTGCAGAACAAAATACATTTCACAGCTCGGTATCAGATATCATGAAATGAGCATACAGTTTATGATGTCTAGAATTTTGAAATGAGCGAGACAATTGAGTTAGATATTATTGCTCTAGAGTGTCGCTTAGCATAAGTGGCTGCTGACCAAAGTACTGCGACTCCCAATCTTCTACAATTGTGTCAAAGTCTCCCCAGTCTTGGATAGAATCTGGCTGAAGCGGTAAGTTGAGCGTCTGCGCCGCGACTGATACAAATGCTTGGTGGTCCATGGGGACGTGAGAATGTCCATCGGCAGCGTCGCCATTAGTGCCATTTTGTTTCTGCCGAGTCTCGATAAAGGCCTTCGCAATACGATAAAGGGCACCGCAAAGCGTCTTTTGGCGCTGTACGAGTTCATAGCCGGCTCCAATCTCACCGATCGTGTCAAGCACACTTTTCAGGAGCTCCAGATCGTTAGTATTGTTGTTACCAATACAATGAAGAAACGTGACAATGTACGGCGTAAAGGAAGAGTACATGAAGATCCTAGAAAATGTAAGCCAGTATCCGGGCGATATATGCGGACCATAAAGGGCAGGGGGGATAGCGTACCAAACACCATAATACGAAACAGTTCCAGGCCCGCGCGCAGCCACAGCAGGAAAGATGCGCAAGTGTGACTCCAGACCTTGCCTAGCGGCTGCAAAGCATTCAGCTGAAATGTCGGACACTGACTCCGAGCTGGTGCTGCCACGGTGGAGAACGGTCAGTACTGAATAGTAAATGACCTCGATGGCCATGAATGTGTGTTGGTACACCATTGAAAAGTAGGCACGCGTGCTGTCGATTTTGTCCCAATCTTCCAACCAGTGGCTAAGCTCGGCGGCGAACTTGGCAACTCGGCGCCGCTTCTTGGACGGGTCGGCCGCCAGTGCCGCCATGGCACCGGGCGAGTATATCTTGCGATAAATCTTGCTCTGTATGGTAGAGAAGCGGCTAAAGGCGTGTAGTGACATGTCCCAAACTGCTTTCCGTGGGTCCGTGGATAAATCAGGCAGAGGTGCATCGACATCATACTCTTGAATGACGGCCGCGCGACCGAGTCGCAGAGTGAGACCAAGCTCAGACACGTAGACATGCCAAAAAAGAAGCCGGCGTTTGTGGGATTCCTGAGGTGAGAGCTGTCCTCTATCGTTTCTATGGTAGCCCAATTGCAGGCAGTGACGGGCAGCAGCTGATACGACGGCTTGGTGACGGACAATATCACCTACTGTGTGTGCATAATATGCCTAAACATGTAAGTAGGCTGTCTTGACAGGGAGGCGGTTGAGGAGACTCACTGCAAGACAAAGAGTCAATGTGTTTTCGTAGTTGGCAATGGCAATAATCTCTGCCTCCTCTACTCCGCGGTTAAAGTTGGCGTCGGTGATTCGACGGTACTTTGTTAACTCGGCTGGGTCGATATCACTACCACCCAGCGACTGCACCTCCCAGATTGCAAAGTATAACAGGGCGTTGAAGAGCGTTATCTCACCCACTGTCATTGGATCCAGGGGAAAATAGACTCGGTGGCAGAGAGATTTGAGTATCTCCAGATCGGGGATTGGATGAACAAGAAGCAGTAAGGACTGAGAAGCTATATATACACAAGTTAGACGTTGGGGTCTGGCATGACATGTGCGCGCGAGACCATACCCTCGAGGCGTCGAATTATTTTCAGTACAAAAGCGGCGGGAGCCTGTTCCCTTTTCAAAGCGTGGTCCACGCTGGAGGCACTCGATTCATCGTTGAAGCGAGGCGTAGATGTAACAGGTATACTGCTCACGGAGCTAAGCGTCTTGAGTTGGTCTGCCACCTCTGGGGAATCCGAATTGGACTTGCTTGCTAGCTCGGCTATTTGGCTGGCAAAGTAGGACTGGCACTCAAAGGAAGGATCTCTTTCAACAAAACTCGTCGAATCAGTCCACGTCTTTCTCGCCGCGGGAAGCGGGCGGAGAGTTGTGGTATGACTGCTTTCTCTGGCAGCATCGCCGGCTGCTGGACGAGGTGATGGGGAGGTGGACAGTCTTCCGAGGGTCTGCTCCAGACGGGCCATGCGGATTTGCAAGTCTTTTAAAGGATTGCCATTGCTACTTTACGCAGAAGAGGGTAACACAATCAGTGATACGGTTGAGAGGGTGCAATTGCCCAGGCAGTATGCATGTGGCAGACCGGGACTGTAAGCCTTCGTGGTAGACCAGTGCATCGGCGGATCGGAGAATAGAGATTCAGCTTACCTTGTTTCTGGTGCAGCCACGGCCGCGGGCCGCCCTACGCGCGATCCGGGCTGGCATGATATGTTGGAAGTAAGGCAATTGGAACACGGGTATTCGCGATTGCATCTGATCTGTGATCGATTTTGGATCAGCAACTGTATTCTAAGCCCCACGACTAGATCAAACGCGCCAGGTTTCCATGTAATCTCATCCACCTGGCTTTCAGCTAAGCCAAGTTGATTAGTTTATAGAGAAGTCCAAGTTCTTACCTTGCGGACTCGACAGTTGTGGCACTAATTGGCTGTTTGTTAGCATTCGCGCCGAAGCTGCAGTTCCCAACACCAGACCTCTTTAATTGACTTACCGCTCGGGGCACGACACTCTGAGGCTCCATACTGAAGCGATCTGATTAATATTGCACTTTGTATTTGTCGACAGACTTTGCCATTGAGAAAGGATCCCGGCGTTGCAGATGAGCAAACTATGCCGCGGAACGCGCGGATACCACGGAGTTGGGGTTCGGCCTGGAAACTTTTGTACCATTACGCGGAAGAAGCGCGTGTGGGTACTTATTGGTATCTTTAAACGGTGTCATGGTGCAAGTGGTACTTTGTTGACGTCTTGCCGAATGTGGCAACCGGTGGTAGTGCGACCAAGTGGCTTGACAGGGCCTCCTGGGTGCCCTCAAAGCCTAGCCTAATCTATTTGTGGTAGTACAATCTAATCAGTCACTTCAGTTTTGAAGACAAGTTACAATGATCATAATAAGCGTACCTGAATCATTCGGCAAGTAGGAATCAAGACAGGGGTACTGTAAAAATCCCTGTCACTGGGATGACGTGGAGAAACCAGTCCAGTGCCGTAGTCAGGGACTCAACAGGCCCCTCTGCCTATCTTGCCAGTCCCCGTCCTGCCAGTCTGCCAACAGCTTTAAAACCAGAAAGAAGTGACTATAACCAACAGCAAGAAAAGAAACAAAACAGCTACGACTCCCTCCGTTGTATTCCATACTCCGTGCTATTTCGCGTAAATTTAAAGAAACTCCCGGAAATAAGTCGTTATTGCCCGTCAGAATTGAAATACGGGAATGGACCGGTGTCGATCCTACCCGTTATCAGGATGTGTTATTAGCGTTGGCTTTACCAGGTACATACCAGTTTGGCAGTTGGTCGCCCAGTATGGAGTTTATTTTAATGAGAGCTTACGTTGGACCGGACTATACGGATCACTGTTATTTTTATTTCACTTGATACATATCCACTATCATCATTTAGTATTCTCGTGGTATTCTTTTTCTCGTCGCCTTCGACACGGCGCTCACTGCCTCACTTTTCAACAGCCAGCTATCCTCCAAAGTCAGCGGATTGCATCGCACGATAAAACACTCTCCGCTCAAAATACTGCCAACATAATGAAGATCAACGCCGCCTTTTCGGTGGCATCAGTTCTTGCACTGACGCCACAAACCGCCGTAGCTTCCAAAGCCTGCCCAAACCCTCCGCCAAACCCAGCCAACAGTATCGGCATCGTCGTCGCACGCTTCAACGCGCCTCTCGACCCTTGGGTTCCTGTCGCCAGCCTCACCTACATGTACGACGATGGGCCGCTCACCCAGGCCAACGACAGCACCCCGCACAGCAGCTTCAAGGCCTACATCAATACGACCAACACGGGCCGCGAGGGTCACATTTACCTCCAGCATATCACCTCCCACTGGCATGACCTGGAGGACATCATGATCTTCTCCCAGTGCAACCCTTTTGACCTCCTCAGCCCCGTCGTTAACACCACGGAGCAAATGGTCGAGATTGCCAAGACGGTGCAGCCGGACGAGATTGAGCCCTTCAACCCGGCCCTTTGGCACGACACGGCTGACTGGGCCAAGATCAACTGGACGGACCCGAGCGAGTCGCTGTGGATGACAGCCAAGCAGCTCCAGACACTTAAGTTCATGCCCTATACTCCGGCCGAGTTTTGGCAAATCACGCAGGGCGAAGATCACCCCCCGGCCATCCGGTCCAACCACGGTGCCATCTATGCTGTTCGCCGCGAGACAATTCGCAGTCGACCCAAGGCCGTCTATGAGCGCGCTCTGGCAGAGTTTGCCAAGGCCAATGCCATCAACCCTGAGCAAGGTTTCCTCTGGGAGCGGTTCTGGGCACCTACATACTCGAAGAAGTACTGGCTTCCCAAGGTCGAGAACCCTTAACTCGGTGGCTACAGTAGAAACACGAGCCGTGTTCATTTCTATTATTGCTGCGATGGAGTATTGATTTTATGTAATTCTCCACATATCCTATACCCGTAGCTGGCTATATTTATGTACCAAAATTTACTTTTTACCTCTTCTCTCACTTTAGTAAGTGCAACCATCAAGCATGGCATATTACATTCCGTTAGAGCTGTTATGTATTGCTATTCAGATGTCGGCTTACCCATCACACACCATAACCAGTCGACTTGCGTTGGAAATTCAGACGCCATGTTGTAGAGGCTTGAGATTTGGTAACAGGGACAAACGACATCATCCGTCTGGCAGGAACCTGCATTTTCTTTGCTCATTAATTCTTTATTCATTAATTGGTTAATATATCATACATTGCACAATGTGCTAATCGTTTCCATTTGCCACTTTTACAATTTGCCGCCGCCGAGAATCTGGGCAGCACCTGTCTTGAACGCATTCATGGCAGCCAAGTACAACGAAGGGCCAATGCTAATCCTCGCCACACCAATGTCGCCCAGCTCAGCCGTCGAATGCGCACCGGCTCTCTTGGTCAGCAGGACCGCAAGACGCCCATCCAGCTCCTGGACCAACTTCTTCACCTCCGCGGTGCTCAAGCCCCGCGCACCGCCCCAGATAAACACCGTCGTCGCACCGGCAGCCAGATACGCCTTGGCCCGATCCAGCGCCTCGGCCATGCGCACCTCGCCGTCCAGACCCGGCCCATTATCAAGCCTAAACACATCACATCGCGCGTTAATCACAAAGTCGGGAACGCCGGCCTCGGCCGCGGCCTTGAGCGCAATCTTGATCCGCTCTACAGCAACTTGCTTGCTGTACAGCGAGCCTTTAATCCCCTGACCGAACCCAGCCGAGGGAATGCTGTCCTCGAGGTTTGCGCCCGCTACGCCGTACTGGGCAGCCTTTGTGAAGATTTCAGCAATCCGCGAGCCATAGCCGTCTTGGAGGTCCGCGGAGAGAGGGAGACCGGCGGCAGCGGCAACGGGGGCAAGGGCGCGGATGGCGTCGAGGTTCTGGTCGGCGGTCAGGTCCTCGTCATTGACGCCACGGGCGTTGGCAAGCGCCCAGGAGGCGGTGGCGACGGCCTTGACGGGTTTCTTATTGGCGTCGGTGGTTTCGGCATTGAGGGAGATGAGAGTGTTTAGAGAAGGGAGATCCCAGACGTTGGAGAGGATGAGGGGATGACCCGGCTTGTGGAGGGTCTTGAGCGTCTTGGCAAAGTCGTTGGTGGAGGGCATGGTGGTGGTGATGGTGTTGACGATTGCAGATTTAGATTCTTTTTGGTGCTGTGGACTACTATTGCTTCGGCTGCAATTGGAGATGCTATGACAAGAGTAAAAATCGGGAAGACGTGCAAGACAAGGCAATTGGGACTGTTTTATAGCTTTAAACCTTGCCGTGGACAAAAACGCGCGAGAAAACGCCATGGTTTGTCAGCTGGTTGTCAATTTCAAATTTGTCTTGTTCAGCTCGGTACGAAAGACATTCACGCATAATGGTAGTGGCTTTGGTGGTGACCTGTGCGCGAATGAACAATGCCCCGCACAATGTCACTGATATGGTGGGTGAGCAAGAAACTAACAAGGTGTGCCAAGCAAGACCTTTGCTAAGTTTTACATTGAAAGCAACACTACAGTATGATGCGAAATTAGTCACTTCCAATGCCTTGCGCAGACGGGTAGACTTTGGATTCTTGTGGGGTTGTCGTCAACAGTCGGGTATAAAAAAAGAACCCAAGGACGACAGCAGAGATCCGGCGAGAGTCTGACGCGTCTGAGGGTTTGTATTATGCGGGAAAAGGGTCTCTTTATCTAATTGGTTTTTTCTATAATTAAATACACTGAACATGACTTTTCAAGACGACAAAAGCCCAAGCCAAGTTACTAAGTCGTTTCTTCAAATGAGCATGTCGTAGGGCTGCAAGCTGAGATTGATGCTTGCAACGAGGCTATCATGCGAAACAGGCAAGGATCATGAAAGCAGACGGGACTATTCAAAGCAGAGGGACTGGTCGTGGTTGTGTAAGTTGCAGATTACAAATTATAACATGGCCGAATTTAGTACGTCGCCTCGCCTTGACACAAGCATGGCAAAACCCTCAATGAAAGTACGCGAAACTCCGGCCCTTACTGCTAGCACAGAAAATAGCTAGAAGCGCTTACTTTAGCTGCAAGAGGGGTTTGTTGACAAATAATGGCCCCTCGCATATGTATGTCCGGCGAGCCAAAAAGGGAAGGATGAAGATTCGAATCATGTGGCTAGGGAACAGGTAGCACACACAACTCTCTTCTTTATCTTGTCGTCTTCTACCTGCTTACATGAAAAAGGCGAGAATATTTTATTCCATTTTATAAAGATATCTGCCGATGTAAAACTGTCCGAGTTGACATTGGCATCACAGAAGTTTACCATGAAGACCATCTCCGCCACGAAACTGCGGAACGCGGATCTGTCCGATGTAGCCGCCATCGTCTCCGTCTACATGGATTCCTTTGCCAATGAAATCTTTAGTCGACAAATCTTTCCCCGTGGTTTCCAGTCGTCACTCGACTACTGGACGGCAACAGTAATGGAAGAAATGGCCGAACCTGGCGCCGTCTGGCTCGTTGTAACAGAGGAAGAAGACCAGGCGATCCAGGGCTTTCTGAAGCTGACCAGACCCGGAGCACCATTCCCCGAACCCGGCACAGACGGCTACCCGCCCGAGGGCTACCCCGTTGTTGCTGCCGAGTTTTACGCCAAGGTCATGGGGGCGCACCACGAACGGATGAAGGACACGCCGCACTGGTACGTGGACATGATGGGCGTGAGAAGGGCCAAACAAGGAAACGGGTATGCTACATCCATGCTGAATTGGGGGGTTGAAAGGTCAAGAGAGGACGGATGCCCGCTGTATGTGGATGCCACTGGAGATGCGAGGACGTTTTATGAGAGATTGGGATTTGTTGTGAAGGGGGATGTCACAGTGGCGACGCCACAAGGGCCGGCAATAGTGTACTTGATGTTGAGGGAGGCAAATAGTTGAGGGCGATGATGTTGACTTGATGAAGACACGGCGGATAGTATGAACCATGTCGATGAATGTGGCGAGGAAGCACGCGATTGGCCATCGTGTACCATGTTCATCTAGCACATGTACCAAACCAAAGGCACTGTAGGTTTGGTGGGTGACATGATGGCAGCCAACAGTACTGTCGCCATTTAATTCATGATGCAATTAACTAGCTACCAGTGCCTGGTGCCTGGTTACATCAACGGGAGTCCTGGGTAACTAATAATACTTGGTTCTGTGGCAGATCAAAGTGGATTTCGTCATCGGTGTTGCCGGTTGGTCGGTGTCTTTTTTTTTTTTCTTCACCAAAGACCGGGTTTTGTTCTCTGATTAAACTCTTTGGCGGACAAAGCTCCACTGGACCTCGGTGATTAAACAAGGTTTAGCCTCACCCCGACTTTTTTGCTGCGGAACCAAGCTTTTCACCATCCAAGGAGAGGAAGTTTGTCGCGTGACGAAATTTTGCTTAAAATCTGTATCCAACGTTGAAAGATGAATGTTATTCAGAGGTCAAGTTTAAACGGCATGAGTCTGTCATGTTGACAAGACACCTGTTTGCCAGTAACTATATTACTGGCCGAAGGGCCCGGACTTTCAAGACTGAAAAGGGACAAAATGCTCAGTATTAAGTTGATTACCAGGGTACTACGTTAGTTGTTCCTGGCAAAGCTAAGCTGCCAGGCTGACATGGCCTGAGAATTGCAGAGCCGGGCCCCCCCAAAAGGGCAATCATGGTGCTGCGCCTCCTGAAACTTCAGCACCCTGTCATCCAAGGTGCTCATGTCAGTCAGTACTAATTGGCATGTCTCTTTTGGTGGAGAGGTACCTGTTGCCAGAGTGGCTCCGCCACCTAAAGATTGCGTCACTCTGCTTGTCACTCCGACCACTAACTACTAGCTACCCTTATTATGCGCTGGCAAGCTGATAGAAAAAAAAAAAAAATAAACCCCGTTTCCGCCGCCCAGATTTCCTCGATCCAATTAACTCGCCTCATTCCATTACATTCTTGGTCGCAACCTATTTTTATTTTATTTTGTTTCTATTCTCCAAACAATACCATCTTCACCACCCCTGATTTTTTCTCTTCCTTTTCCATTTCCCTCATACGCTCATCATTCAAGCATCTCTCTCATTTCTTCCATCAGTCACATCTCTTATGCCCAGCTAGAATCATAGTAAATAAATCGAACCGGTTTCATATATACGCCAGCATTGACAACACGTCATCGCCAAAAACCCGGCTATTCTTCCATCGCATCAATTCTCTTGCGAAATCACAATCCATACATCATACCATCACCATGTCTGCCAACGAGGCCTCGGCCACCAGCAGAATGGCTGCCTACTTGACCAAGCTGAGCCCCGTGCCCGCCTTTCCCGAATATACCGGCCCGTACAAGGTCGGCACCATGGACGTAGAGATTCCCGTCGGTGACCTCGACTCACCCAGCCCTGCGCCGGCCAACGCCGCCCACATCGAGACGGTCCAGTATCGCATCTTCTATCCCGCCGTCGACGAATCGCTCGAGAAACCAATCACCTGGTTGCCTGCACCCCAGAGGAGCCACGTCTCTGCCTATACTAAATTTGTCGGCATCAACCATACCCTCGCCGGAGTCCTGTCTTTCCTCCCGCGACACCTTCACTATACCACCATTCCAGTTCATAAAAATGCCAAGCTGCTCAAAGCAACCACTGATATCGAGCGATGGCCCACCATGATCTTCTCGCACGGCCTAGGCGGCAACCGCACATCCTACTCATACATTGCCGGCTCCCTCGCCTCCCACGGCGTCGTCGTCGTCTGCCCTGAGCACCGCGATGGCAGCGCCGTCGTCAGCTACATCCGCCTCAAGGACCAGATGAATCGCTTCTTCACCGCCAACACGCGTCGCGAGGTCCCCTACAACCGCATCCCACACAACGTTTCCCCCGAGGTCTACGAGGCCCGTGAGGACCAGCTCCGCATTCGTCTCTGGGAGATGGGCTTGGTCCACGAAGCCGTCCAAGCCATGGACTCTGGTGACGCCTTTACCAACCTCAATCTCTCCACCCCAAGCCTTGGCCAGTTCGTCAACGCCCTCGACGTCAAGCGTCCTGGGAGCGTCATCTTTGGCGGCCATTCCTTTGGCGCTGCCACCATCTACCAGCTCCTCAAGACCACCTACTACGCCGACGTCCCCGAAGTTGCCGCCATGGAAAAGCCCCTCTTCACACCTGCCAAGGACAGCAGCATCCGCAGACAAATCACCGAGAAAAACGTCACTATGCTGCTCGACATGTGGTGCCTAGCCCTCATCGCCCCCAACTCGGCCCCCCTCTTCAATCTACCCCTCCCCGTCTACGCAGACGTCTCCTCTGCCCCTGGCGGCACCGCGCTCCTTGCTGTCGAATCTGAAGCTTTTTTCAAATGGAAGGAGCATCTCCACGTAAAAGCACGACTGCTCTCCGCCGACCCCACGGCCAAAATTGTCGGACCACATACCTTTGAGACAGCCAGTGGCAGGAAGCACCTCGAGCCAAACTTTTTTTATGTCGTCAACTCGGCGCATCTCAGCCAGTCTGATTTTGGCATCTTGTTCCCGTTCCTGACCAAGAAGATCTTTGATGCCGAGCAGCCCGAAAGGGCGCTGCGGCTGAACTTGCGTGCGCAGCTCCAGCTGTTTCGTGCTAATGCCATTCCCGTCGCGCGCACATATACGGGCGACTTGGTGGATGGATCGCATATCGATAAACTGGATGCGTTGAAGAAGACAACTACCAACAGCAATACCAGCAACAGCAACAACAAGACCAAGGATATGAACAACATTGTCACTGCGGACGGTGTTGTCGATGACAAGGCCATTTTTGATCGGTCTGGGAGCGATGTCGTGGACAATTGGTCCTGGCTCGACGTCATTGGCATGGGCGATGCCGGAGAGAAAGAGACGGGCAAGTCGGTCGTGGAGCAAGTCGAAGAGGGCGAGGAGGTGATGAAGGGTGAACTCGAACCGAGTGAGCAACCCATCACCACCGGCCCTGTTGCTGTTGCTGTCAGTGTCGCGGCAATGTAAAACCACCCCAATCAAGGTCGATTGCATCAAGACCATCAAGACCATCAAGGAACAAAAATAAAAGCTGCAATAAATGCCAGCATTGATACCCATTGTACTTTAAGTTTCTTTTTTTTTTTTATGTTTCACGGAGCGCACACATCAGCATAGTGATTTTTATGTATGGCATTGGATTGAGGGAATATAGTCGAAGGATGTATTCAGTTGAATATTCTCATGTTCTGATATGATTCATTTTATCTCGTACCCTGTTTTTACATATTGCAACACCCTTCAATCATACTACTACTGCGTCTGTAAAACAAAAGTGACAGTCATAGTCCACGCCGTATTTTTGTAAATTCAAATCACTCCACGATCATTTCCAATTCCCGTCTCCCGCCAATGCCCAGCCGCTATTCCTTCATCAAACCAGCCTCACTTAAGCCTCACTTTGGCATATCGGCTGGCAGCTGCGCCATTTCGGATTGAAGTGCAGATAAGAATAGAATCTTTTCAGTGAACCTCCTAGTGTGAATTATTTACTGATTCATCTTTCATTTTGAGAAGAACCAGAAACCTAGCTGGAGTCTCAGCACGGAAGGGCAGGCAGCTCATAATCGCCAAGTTAGTCTATGCTTCTGGCTGCTAATACTGTGTCATTTCTGGCTTTCACTATGGCAATTACAAATTATATTTTTTTGTTTTTCAAGTGTGCATGCTTTGATAGCTAATCAATGCGCGTACGTCTAAAGTACAAGCGAGTTGCCGTGCCAGGGCATCAATCGCACACGATGCTTCTCAGTGTATACTGGACTTTGCAGCAAATTATCTTAACTTCATACAATTTATATCCATAAGTAATGAAACCATCAAGCTTATTGAAAGTTTATTCGATGCACTTTACTCTTTACCACTCCCTCAGCCTTCACCGCTAGGCCACAGTCGCCGCCCTCATCCCTCGCAGTCTCTTTGCCTTGGCATGCAGCACAAAGGGCAAAAATGCATCCATTGCCTCTTGCACTCCCATCTTTTCCCATCTAATAATCGCATGCACCCTCTCTGCATCATACCAGCACCCTGCGCGGTTCGATTTCGGAGGTGGCCCGCGCAGCTCCATGAACAGCCGGCTCAACATCGCAAAGTGTGCGCGTGCGACCTCGTCCGTGGCAGGGACCGTCTCCCAGCGTGGGTCATAGGCCACACTGCCCAACTCTTGAATCGGCGGATCAAACGGGAGGTACGGATTTGGCACCCTATGGGAGCGGTAGTGATCGTTTGAGTAGTAGCACTCTATCAGCCAGCGGCCAAGGTAGGTTGCGTCGCGCTCGTCTGGCGGGGTGTCGGGAGGCCCCGGGATGGCGAGGAACCAGGACATGTAGAGGGAGGCAGCTTCTATGGGGTCGAAGCAGAAGAGGTGGTCAATGGCGCTACGTTCGGGCGGCTCGCCCGGGTCAAAGATGTAGGTGGCCGCGCACGGCGGTGATGATGAGGGTGGGTGGCGGCAGGGCTGAACGCTGGCCGAGGGCGCGACAATGGCTTGAGGAACGAACCTTGGGCAAGTACGCCAGTAATGCTGACGGGGGATGGATGGGTTGGGACACCAGCAGCCTGTGGTGGTGAGGCGGGAGGGCGGCTCGAGATGTACAAAGTGTGCGTTGGTCATCGTGCCGGCAGCTGTAATCCTGCTAGGTGTAGTATTTGGCAATTGGGAATATCCAGTCATCCCATTGGATATTGTCGTGGGAGAATAGGACGATCCTAAAGCTGTAGACAGGGTGCTCACGACATAGGCGCAAAAGGCTTTCTCGATGTCGACCCTAACCGGATCCCGTTGCTGCAAGACCGGCTGCGGACGTGCTCTCGATCGGCGCTGAATACGCAGTATAAAATTGTTATCCATTCTCTCCTCAATATCACGACTTATATGACAGGTTATTTATGCAGGTGACATGTAGTATTATATAGATTCGATATCGATGGGTGAGAGCATACGAAAAGACGCCTGGGATCGTGGAGAACTTATATGCAGCAAGGTACCGAGTACGACATGCGGAGCCCACATATTTTATGTATTAATTTGGTCAAGTTTGCTGTTTAAAACTCACTTCTTGCATTTGCAAACGCAAAATTTCAGCACACGATGAAGGTGGTGTGTTGTTGATCGGATGACGAATCACTACCCGGCTGGGTATATCTGTCCTTGTACGAGGGAGTCGACTCAAAGATGCGATGTGGAAGCGAGACGCAAATATAATACAAATCAAACTGCTACAGATAAACCGAAACGCGAACTTATTTGCTACGTAAGTTATTGAGTAGCGAGATAATTGCGCGAGGCATGTTGCTCTATCGCCGTTGCTTTCTGGAGAATCCTGGGGCAAAAATTCCTTCAGTGGACCGCATACACACACACACCACACATAATTGTAAATAATGCAAACGCGAAAGGAGACAAGAGAGGACTTCTCATGTTAAACGTTTTCTGCCAGTTGGCAGAGATGATTTCGCGCCATTCAGAAGCAGGCTTGGACGAAGTGGAAGATGCCGGAACCGAAGCCTGCATACGATGAGGCGGGCGGACGGGGCTGAATGCCCGTTTTGAGCTGGAACTGCATTAATGGAGGCTAGGAAGTTATACCACTGTCTTGGCAAATAGCGCTGCCTTTTTGCCGATGATTCGAGTAACGGTGCAACAGAACGCTATGTCGTACCTGTCGTGTTGCTCGCTAGTCCAGCGCTGTCAGTCTCGATGGTAGAAGAGATTGGAACTCAAACATTCAACTGGTTTCTAATTTATCACAGACACTTTTCGAAGCGAGTATGTATAACTATCATGCGCGTCATCCTATTCCGCTGCCAATATTTTTTGTCGAGAGGGGCAGGGATTGTGATCCAGCTTCCGGGTGGCTTGAGTTGAGGTCGTGGCGTGCCTTCAAGCAACACACAATCGAACCACGGACAATGCACCACGTTACCGAATCCGCACACCATTGAGACAAAAAGGCCAGTCTAAGGGAAAGGGGAGGCCATATGTTACTTCATACATACTTCATATGAGAGTAAGGATCAACTTCTTATATACGTCAATAATAATAAAACATTCAGTACAGGTATTGACACTGCAATACGCCACCTGTTTTGTAGCTTCCGATGGATGTAACAATGTTGTGCTACGACCCAAGTACCAGGTTAGTTGCTTTCAATGCCCTTCTCTCTTTTGCAAGTGAAACTGCTTTCCATGTACATGTGATGTGATGTGTGGCGACATGCATACCAGCACCCGCAACACTGCATAAGCCTGCACTACAGCACAGGGTGACTGTTTCCTCCATCTGTGGGAGAGAAAACAGGAAGAGCGGCGTAGACTGTCAGTGGATTGGCCGTCGCGGCCAAAAAAGATGTGAAGCGGGGACGAAAGAATTTTACTCGGTTGAATTAACTATATCAAAAACTAGCGCCGTTGGAAGAAATACGCTTCAACGCCGGTTGTTTGTTACATGCAGCATGTCTCAAGTGGCCGCGAAGGCTTGGCAAGAACTCCCTTGTAATCTACAAAAAAAAATGCCGAGAATCAAGACAGCAAGAAGTCTCCAGCAGGTTAGCGGGTAAAACTCAATCCACATAGAGCTCTAGAACAGAAAAAAACAGCTTCAAATGAAAGAAAGCGCAGTCATCTAAAATTCGACAGATGCTTGCGATAGACAACCGCAATAGAATCAGCTTTGTAGACAAGAAGGAAATTGCGGCAGCCCACTGCATCACTGCTTGAATTATTCTCTTCAAGATAGAATAGTATATTATGTCTATACCCTGGACGTTCTCCTTTCTGTTCTTCCAAATATGAGTATTGATAGGGTAGCCTCGTCAGACGTTCAACTACTGCATCGAAGAGCTTTCAACAAAAAGTCAATAAGAACATATGTACACCATCATAAATAAGTCTTCTAATTGTAATATTTCATATCTAATTTTATTTTATTTCTTTTCAATTTAATCCATTCAACTGACTAAGTCCTCCCGCTTCGAAGGATGGCTGCACCTTCTCAGTAATGAAGCAGCCTGTTCACATCATCGGTAATATCATACAGCGGAAACTCCGTTCTGTTGAGCGAATGGCCCAGCCCCTGGTCTACAAAGAACTCAGTAACAACATAAATCCTGCTGGCAATCTGCACCGTTGCCGTCGCCGACCCTCCTTGTGCTCCATATGCGTTCGCCACTACACCTAGCTTTTCAGCCGTTTTCCACTCTCCATCACGCGACCGAAGTACAATAGTACCCAGCTCATTATCAGAGATGAGATATACGGTACCTTGGTATAGCGTAGGCAGATACGATGCATCAAAGTTGAAGCCTATGGGCTCCGCGCCGGTTTGTAGCGGCACATGAGTAGGCTGTCCACTTGTCGCCAGAGTGTCGAAGCGGAAAATCTGGCCATGCTCATTGTCGTTGACGAGCAGATTGCGGCCATGGTTAAATGAAACGACGCCAGAGTAGCCATGCACCGTTTGGTTGGTGTTTCGTTCCACATACCACGCCACAGCTGTCTGGCCGTCGGCGCTGACTTTGATGATGCTGCTGGGGAATGTACCAATGACGAAGCAGTTTCCAGCAGCGTCGTGCTCAATGTCCTGAAAGCCGCCGTACGTGCCGCCGGAAATAGGCGTCAAGTTTACTTTCCACTCAATTGTCTTCGTGCGGAGGTCGTATTGGATGAGGAAGTTGTCGCCGGAAATGTCAGCGCCAGAGGTGTCGAAGGCGGCACCGGCATTCGCCATGATGGAAAGCTTGTCGTGTCGAGTATCAACTTGGACGCCACTGACATGAAGCTTGGGGTTATCAGTTATTCCGTCGATGGTAATGACCTCGGTGACGCGGTTTTGGATGGCATCGTAAACGGAGACAGTTCGGTTGAAGAGGTTACTATCGCAGGACGTAGGATTAGCTTCAGCAGGAAGGGAAAAGGGGAAATGGACCTTCTTGCGATATGTACCTGATGTAAGTAACACATCTTTTCGTGTCGAAATCAGCATTCTCCGGATACAGCTGCGGCGAGTGAGTTGTCAGGTTACCGTGGGTTGATTGGCAGGTCGGGTTGCTTGGACAGCTCAGAGCTGGTGAAGCGGCTGCAGCCTGGATCAAGGCTAACACAAAGACAGAAGCAATCATAATGGCTGATTTAAACAATCTAGTCTTCAAAAAAAGGTATAGAGCTCTCTGAAATTTTCTGAATTGAAATTGCTTTATCTACTTCGGGTGAGAAAGGTGCCATGCCAATGTCTTATACCTGGCTTGTAACGCTGCGGCAAACCACATTGTAGTTACGCTAGGTACCAAATTTCCCAATTCATAATCTTAGGTTGGAGGCAAATTCATGCGCCTTGATTAATTGATTCGATCCATTATTATTAATCTGTTGGTTGAAGATCATCGCTCGGAATCGGGTTCCGATTCGAACTTGGGTGCGGTTTGTCAGTATCGCATGGGATAGCCGGCAGATGCCGTGCTATCCCACTCTGTAAGCACAAGTGGGATAGAATGACCTCCGCCCGCCAGATCGAACCTTTATCCCACCCTTGTTTTCATCGTAATTGCTGCTATTTCTCTACGTGTCGCATGATTCCAGTATGCGAATAGGAATTAAACGCACAATTACGCTTATGTGAATGTCGTCTATCCCACATGGGCGGGACTCGATCGTGGGTGGCCTCAACTTCAAGTCAAAACTAAAACTAGATTGGCAGACTGTCACTCATTCACAAATATGCTTTTCTACTCTCCCTACTAGGCAGAAAATTTACACAATTGAAATCCAGTTGAATAGATAGGCTCTAGAAACCTACTGCCTGCAAAAGTGTGGATCTGGCATGTCGAATACTCTAGTTAGCAGTATACAGAAATGACAACCATGGCCGTTCCTAGTGTCCAGGTCCAAACAGGCGCTAGCATAGTACCATCATTTTTACCACTGGGAGATGCAGCTGCCTGGGAACTCGTCGCAGATGACTGGGCAGTGGTTGGTGAGCTTGCCGAGCCACCCGAAGAATTGGTGGTGGAGGAGCTCGCTGAGCTGGCCGTAGTTGAGGTGCTATTGCCACTGCCGCCACCATCCTTGCAGTTGGCCGCTGAAAAGTAATCCTGCGTGTCGTTGAAGGACTTTGTATAACCCGACAGATAGCCGTTCGCAACGGTCTGGAATGACTGTGGCACTTTGAGAATGGCAGATTTCACCAAGGCCTGGGAGCTGGTGTTGATATCCTCAAGCGCCTTGCGCACAGCGTCGCATCCGTTCGCATTCTCAACATCGCTGCGCTTCCTCTTCAGGTCGGTGATGAGCTCCTGGCTCTGGGTGTTGAGCGCAGTGAGGCTACCCGCCAGGGGCAAGGCGTCCGAGGCGCTGAGATCAGGGAGGCCGTCAATTGTCATCTTTCCATTATTGATTGCCTTGATGAGAGCATCAGACGCGTCAATGACGGGTTGCTTGTCGCCTCCTGAGAATTTGTTCACGGCTGCGTCCAGGGCGGTCACGTCGGTGGTGATGGAATTGATCACTTTCTGATACGGCGCAGGATCGCGCTCTGCAATTGATGCAGATGACGCAGAGGCAATTGCCACGAGGCTGAGACCGAAGCAAGCTGTGTATTTCATGATTTCTGTCCTGTTGTTGATGGGAAAGAAACGCTTCACGTCACGTAAACATGGTCGCGAGACATGTTGCGAGAGCAGCGGGAATATCTCCCTAGCCGAGGCCAGAATGACGTCATGGAGTTTCGCTGTTCAAGGGAGGCTATTTGCCATAAGAATCTGTCGTACGGGGTAGTCTGCTGGAATAAATATTTCTACCGAGTTGTTATTAGCCTGTGCCGGCTGCTGGTCGTTCCGGGTTAGAGTGGGCCGAGCTATTGGAGATGAAACTATGCGCAACCGAGGGTGTTGCGAGATGTATATATGTTGGTGAAGATGCAGAAGGTTGGTGGTGGAAGCATTTCCTCAAGCATACCCAGTATAGCATTGACCGAAGGAGAAATCGACCCTGGTATAAATCTATCAATCGTGCGGCATTCTATGATTCCGCTTTTCGACTGCGCTTTTTGGGGTTTATGGTTGTAATAATATGCCCAGATAAGACTGCATTATTAATCCCAAAAGCTAAGCCCATCATTGGGCCTGGCGCTTCATTGCATGGCTGTAGGCTACAGCTCATCTACATAGGTATCGCCGAGCATATCATTGGGACTAACTACCTAGTTAGTGTGGCATTAATATTGTACATACATTGAGTGCCGATCATTAAAGTAATACGCTAAGTCAACCAGCAACCAGCGTTGAACAGGTGGAATCTGGCGGTATTCTCGGACTTGCATCCTCTGTTCTTCGCCGCTCCTCTATATATTGTCAGACTTCTTATCGGATCGTTTCTGGCTCTAGTTAGCGAGCAGAGTATTTCATTTAGTACTCTAAACAAATGGTTATTTTTGGGTGGGCAAGCGCCTGGTAACTGCTGTCGAACGGGTGCTATATTTAGCTGCTAGAGATCCACAGACTCTCTCGTGGCGTCGTGGTGGGCGGCTCGCCGGCGGATCCAGGCTGACTGATCCCTTGGAATACTGAGTGGCTTGCCTGCGCTTACGTTGAGGCTTGGGCTGTTTAATACACCTCTCTTAAACCTTGAGATGTGGCGTGACAGCTGTTTCGTTTCAAATTTCTCCGGAGCGCGCCAACTGCAGCGCAGTAGCAGTTGTGATTGTAACTTTGGGTCAACGAGCTGGTGGGCTGTGCTGCGATGCAACCGCATAATCATGGCGAGATCGGGTAAACGGCAGTCGTAGGACTAAATGCATGCATGAATCGATAGAAAACATCAAACACGTTTTGTCAGGTGGGACACTGACCGCCGTCTAGGAGAAGAAGCCGGGAAACGGGAGCAGAATTGCGAGACGCAAAACGAAACAAAATCGGCAAAATAAGCCCCACGAAACGAGATGCATTGACGAACAGAAGGGCGGTCCAAAATATCCATAGACTACCTACCAATTCAGAGGAGTGGGATCCGCAGTTACGGCAGAATTTGAAGCCGACTGCATGAGCGGCACCGTGCCCTGCAGACTTTTTTCGTTGTTTTTCTTGATTTCGTGGCACTCTCTAATCAGTAGTTATTGTACGGAGGACAAGTGGGAACTCATGGGAAGGGGCAAGCCAGTTGTGCCTATGGAGTCTTGCCATGTTGGTTTGGCCGGTGTCGCTACACGGACTTTGCATCACACACTCAGGGCCACAGCGCAACGTAGTGGAGCAAATGAAATTGCTGACCATGCTAATAAGCGGTTCAATTATGTATGTCGCTGGATCAGTAAAGGAAAACAAAAACATGACGAACTAGACATGTCCCATTGCATAGGCATGATGAACGACCGGGGCATCATGACGTTTGAGACAACGATGGAGACCAAGAGCGAGATCGCGGCTGGCAAAGCAAATAAGCAGGTTTTGCTTGGTAGCGAGTGGTAATGCAGGGGGCCGATCAAGCTTTGTATCAGTCTTGGTAGTGAGGATTTTCTGCGTACAGCGCACTGGGGAATACATCTCGTAGAGTTTTAGTCTTAGTGCTGTGTAAGTCGTAATGGTCCCCTTCCCGGGATCCGTGTCTGGGGCCGCTCGCGCCCTGTAACAAGATGACTCCAGAGTGTGTGAGTTGGAGATTGTTGTTTCTAGCGCCGCACCTGGTCGGATGGAGCGGCAGAACAGAGCGGCAGATGACTATCAAAACGCACTTGCGACTGGGAATAAAAGAACATGGCGATGCAATTCGGCTTTTAGTGATATTATTGATTGGAGTCTTTTTTTTTGGGGGGGGGGGGGATCAAACGAGGTATGTTGTGTCTCGGTAGTAGAGTGTGGAACATGGCAAGCAAGCAAGGTAGGCCGTGCGTGCATGGTAAGCCTCCGAGAGCCAGCCTTAGAAGATAAGGTGAGTAACATGGCACATTTGGGCGGTCAACAGTTTCGGGTATTACGATTGCAGCTGTGCTTGTGAATGTACATGCGCCAAAAGAGGTATGTGGTGGCCAGCAGCAATCCTTTTCCAGTATGTGCTGAAGGATGGAATCAATTATCGACCCGCGTTGCAAAGCATCAGCAAGAGTCTGACTTGGTTGGCCATCCCCGATCTAGTGCCTGGAGAGGCCCGCAACTGTCCGCTAGCAAGGCAGTACAGTGGACCGCAGCCTCCGTCCCCTGGCAAGATCCACTGGACAAAGCTGGGCTTGCAGCGCTAGCGTCACTAAAAACAGCGTTTCTGTGGACAAGGCTTGTCAGCCTCTCATTATTTACAGCCCTGTAAACTGTTAATAATAAGCCAACATATTAAAGAGAAACACAGCCTGGATACTCAGCCAACTGGCAGGGGAGAAGCTCCACCTCTGGCGCTGTTTCTTTGCACCGTCGATCCCGGATGCCCTGGGAAGAGAGAGTCCGGCCAGTTTACCGACCGTTGGCCTGCCCACTCGCCCTTCCAACTGCCACCTGCGCTTCGATTAGCTGCAGCTGCCTGTCGCTTCCCGTTTATCCTGCCTGTTCCTGCTGTTTGTTTGCCGGCTCCTTCTCTATCTTACCCTCGCCCAACCTCGTCTCGTCTCCTTTACTATTTATTTAGCCACCCCCTTCTTCTTGTCTTCTTGTCATCTTTTCATCTCCCATCAGCATTCCCATTGTTTCATTCCATTTTCATATTTGCATTGTGCGAACGCAAGCTTATATTTCTTTCTTGTTCATCTTACTACACCACTTTCACTTTCGTGGTCGATACACGCACATACATCCGTTTGTATCCGCGTCTTGATACCAAAAATACCCATACAATACGCTTCTCGCCTCACAGCATCCCGTCAAAATGTATTCCAAGACTTTGTTCGCTTTCGCCTCGGCTGCCCTTCTCGGCAGCGTCGCTGCCGAGGATGCCAAGATTGTCGAGAACAATCCCCAAGGTGTCAGCTACACTGCTAAGCTGCCCGAGAAGCCTTTCTTCGCCGGCGCTGACCTCAAGGGCAACGTTGTGGGCTCCATCTACGCTACCACTGCAGACAACGGTGTTGGTACCAAATTTACCGTCAAGTTCTCCAACCTACCCAAGTCTGGCGGTCCCTTTAGTAAGTTGCATGGCTTTGCCCTGTCTGTATCCTTATACTAACTGGCCGCCACAGTCTACCACCTCCACGTCAAGCCCGCAACTGGTGGCAACTGCACTGCTACTCTTGGCCATCTCGATCCTACCAAGCGTGGTGATCAGCCCCCCTGTGATGCTTCCAGCCCCCAGACTTGCCAGGTCGGTGACCTCAGCGGCAAATATGGCAAGATCACCTCTGATCCCTTCACGGCCGAGTTCACCGACCCCTACACGTCGCTTGTTCCCGGTAACCCTGCCTTCTTCGGTGATGCCTCGTTTGTTCTCCACTACGCAAACACTACACGTCTGACTTGTGCCGACTTCGTCAAGGGTGATGCCCCCGTGTACTCGCCTGTCCCCGAAGTTCCTGACTGCACAGTTGGCCAGACCGGAAACCCTCAATCTACTGGTGGCTACGGCTCGCCCACAGGTGGCTACAGCTCGGTCCCTCCTCAGTCGACTGGTGGCTATGCTTCTTCTTCCGCTAGCACCACTGTTCAGACATCTCGTCCTTCTTCTGGTCCTGGTACTACCACTGGCGGCAAGCCCTCTGCCACGGTCCCTCCTGTTAGTGCCGCCGCTCCAAAGATGGCCGTCGCTGGCTCGCTGTTGGCCCTCGGTGCTGTTGCCATGATGCTCTAGTTGCATAACGAGGCATATGGAATGTAGTGGATGGGTTTAAAACTTATTTGGCGTTTTGGTTTGTCTTTGGCTGCCGCGTATGGCTTGCGCGTGTTAATGGGTAATTGGATTCGCCATCCACTGAGAAACATAGCATGACTTTTTAGTCTAGTACATTAATAGGAGTATACGATTGAACATTTCCATTCACGTACATCCATTTCCTCTGCACGCATATCCGCTGTAATGTAAATGTAGGTAGGTCCCTTGAGCTGTTTTTTTTTCGGCTGCACTCGATATTCAGTATACGGGGACCTCTGGAAGAGCACTGAGAGCTTGTGCTACAAACATGAAAGATCGAAACGTATTTGGGGGAGATAGGGAAAGAGAGAATAGCTTGAGCCTCCTGTCGTTGAGCTGCCATTTTTCAGCCTACTTTCAATCCCTCCTTTCAATTATACCATTTGCTCCCATTTGTCCACGGCTCTTCTTCTCCATACCTAGTTAAGCTTGATTCTGACCCGTTGAGGCACTAGCAGACTTTGGGTTGATA
Organism: Zarea fungicola; assembly: GCA_900169235.1. Lineage (NCBI taxonomy): Eukaryota > Fungi > Ascomycota > Sordariomycetes > Hypocreales > Cordycipitaceae > Zarea > Zarea fungicola. Next base: position 70,503 of record FWCC01000008.1, read on the forward strand.
CGGCCACACAAGTGGCTAATTTGCTGTGCCATTCCGCTTGAATGATCAACTTTTACTTGAAACCTCCGATTAGAATGAAATCAAAGACGGATATCCGACATGTTTTTCTGGATAAACAAGCCACAGTTGGAGTGTCGGGTAAGGTACAGCGCACCAAGGACGGCAGAAATCACGTGGCTATCTGATTGGCGAAACATCACTCACGGCAGCTCAAAGTTAATTAATACTCCAATCAGTTCATAAAACGGTGCATCAATCCATTATGCTCCAGGCTCACGGTTTGAAAATTCTCAAGTTTTCGGAGAATTTTGTTCAGAGGCCGCGCTATACTGTCGACTTGGCGGTGCCGCTATCTTGGATAGGTAGGTGCGGGGTGAGAGCTTGGCCATCTATTATAAAGCCCCAGAAGGAAAAAAAAACACAACACTGGAACGCACGCAAACTCCAACTGTAAACTCATCCAAGCATGTGGCTACAACAGCATCGCTAGAAGCATTGGCAGATGTATATTATGTAAATGATATTTTCTACCCAATCCTTGCATCAAAGCACACGGTGATATAGCAGCCGCCGCCACAAGTGGTGGAAAAGTGTTTCTCGGACTACGATTGCTTTTGATATCCCAAGAAACGATGCTCGACACAGAATCTGTCAAGGTGGTGGTGGGAGGCAGCAGAAAAACGCCGTCTCCAGAATCATCTGGTTCGACACTAGTCATCTGTCGCAACAAGTATGTAATTACTATCAAATTTGCAATAAATTCACTTTTGTGGTTATTCCATGTTTAAATTCGCCGTTTCTTGCATGGACGCAATTTGCTAACCAGGCATTACCCGCCCTCCCCAGACATTGGCGCTTTATCTCCTCATTTCACGGCGCGTGGCTGCAGTTGCCTGTAGAAATTCTGCAAATCATTTGCAACATCACTTACAACGCGCCGGCACCCGCACCCATCGACCCGGCCGTGCTCTTTGACATGCTCAAGATCCGGCGACTCGTCGACGAGGCCACGCAGCTCGCAGTCAAGGCCGCGGGAGAGACTTCGCCCTTTGAACCATCTGGTGGAGGGGGCCGACTCAGCCGGGAGCGCAAATTGCGCATCCGAGAGCATCTGTGCCAGAGGTTGAGCGAAGCATACCGCCTAGATGAAATCGCGTGCAGCGTGGCCATGATGCAGGGGGCTGCGACGCTCGAAGATGTCGCGGGGCAGGTGCTGGCTCGGAACCCCAAGAGCATGGACGCGAAATATGTTCATTTCTTTCACGAAAAGATACCCTCGAGGCAGATGGCTGAGTGCACATCGCTCGAGCCACTGGGGGAGGTCCTGGCTGCGGCAGCTGGGCATGCGACTGAGGTACTGCGGACGCGGGCGACGGTCAAGGTGTTCCAGGGTGATTTGGAGGGTGCGGCACAAGATTTAACAGAGGCCTTGGCGCAATGCCGGCACAGGCAGTTAGGGAAGCATAAGGCGGTCGGCTCGCTGACACAGGGAGCGGGAGTCGAGAGTAAGCCACGGCCGGCGCCGCGAAAGGTCCCGGATGCACCAGTGTCGGAGGAACTATACCCAGACAGCCTCCCAGGGCAGCTTCTCTTCCATCGCGGGTCAGTATATCTTTTAATGGCATGCCGTCGAGTCTCAGAGAGCTTTTCTCATACGCCTGCCTCCTCACCCAATGCAGAAACCACTCCTCACATCAAGGACGACGCCACTTCTGTAGCGCCGCGAACATCATCGACAATCCCCAACGCTTCACACCCCCAGGCTGAGGGTTTGGAGGACGAGGCGCTCAAGAAGCGGCGGATCGATGCCCAACTGTCTGTAAAGAACTTTGCCAAGCACGCCCTCCGCGATTTTACTGGCTTTATTGACCGTTTCCAATACTCACCCGACTGGCCAACCAAGGCCTCGGAGGACTTTACCCGCCGCATTGATGCAGTTAGTACAGGTAGTAAGGGGTCCCGCGCGCCGTCTCTCTCTTCCTCCTCCGCCGACGCGGATACGTTGTCATCATTGGCACCCACGAACCGCCTGTACCGGCTCTCTGAGCTTTTCGCTGCCGTGCCACCTCCAAACCTGCCACCTTTCTCGCCTCAAACAACTGCCGCCACCGAGCAACTCCATGTCCATGCTAATGTTCCTGGCACGGCTACTGCTGCTGCTGCTGCTGCCGCCGGCTGCCAGCCCTCCTCGGTGGCGCAACCTGTCTGCGAGAGTGTCACATATCATCCTCTCCTTACCGAGGCACTGCACGCGCTCCTGCTCTGCCACTGCCTCGTGCAGACGTCTCCGAAAGAGATCCAGCGCCACGCCACCATGGTCGCCCGCCTCGTCCGTCTCTGTGACGGCTTCCCCATCTTTCAATCCTGCCGCTCCCCGGCCCGCGAAGACTGGGCCGATATGACGCGCCGACCTGTCGCCGAAACAGGCCTTCTCCCGCTCGACGCATCCTGGGACGAACTCTGTGCTCCCAAGCACCTAAAGCTGCTCAGCCAGCGCGGCGTCGGCGTCGGTGCCCTTGCCGCTGCGGCCGACGCCCGGAAAGCCGCCTCTTCTGCGGCTGCAGCCTCTGCATACGTTTCTTCGGGCGATGACGCCCGAAGCAGCAGTGGCAGTGGTGTTGGTGGTTCGTCGTCGGTTGTGCGCCCAGAGATGGCCGCCGTGCACAGCTCGGTCAAGATGCTTGCGCAGACCTACTCGCGCGCCGGGCCTACACAGTCGGACATTGCCATTGGTAACGCCCTCATGTCGCCGGGATGCCGGCTGCCACAGCGCGCTACGGCTGAGATGATGCGCGACTACCCTCTCACGACGGAGCGGGCGGCCGCTGTCGCGCAGTGGCTCCGGGAGGCGCCTGTGGTAGCGGCGGCACCGCGGCGGAGGAAGAAGCCGAACAGCGCGGGAAAGAAGACGCCGTTGTCGTCGTCGAGCAAGAATGGGAGCAGGTCTACGGCGACTGTCGCAGAGCAGTCTGGTCAGTCTCTGCCGATTCGATAACGGGATGTTGGCAATAAGAAGGAATGTCTCATGGGTACAAGCGCCAGGTGCAAGAAGAGTTTTTTTTTCTCTCGTCTCTTCTCTTCTCTTGGTCAATATATTCCACAAGCATGTATTCCGCATACATTGTGAAGATTTGAATGTAAATGTTTTTCATGCATTTTCATATATAGCTATTTTATTTCCTCAATCCACGAGACCAAACACACACACGTTTCCCGTCCTCGACTCCATTCCTGATATCCAAACGAAAAGAAAACAGCATGACTTGGCCCTAGTGGCAAACTGCAAGGCATAAATATGGGCCAAAGGAGCAAAATAATAGTCAAAACAATATGATACGCCTTCATTGTGGTGAATCATTTCTGTATATATAATGACAATTCTACCATCTAGTACCAGACACCATCCACCACCATGTTGTTAGACGCGTTCAAAAATGCATCAATATCGCCTGCGCCTTCTGTCTCCAGCACATTCATGAGTTCCATCTGCTGCGAGTGAGACAGGCTCCCGTGTCGGCCCTGCAGGAAACCGTATGGCGGCATGTTGTCAACTGGCGATGCCATTGTCGGCATGCCCGTCATGGACGCGGCATTCTGCTGGCCGGTAGGACTAAAGGCAATGCTGGACGAGTTGACGCTCAGCGCATCGTCGCTGAAGAAACTGCTGCTCATCTGGCCAATACTGTACGGGGACACGAACTGTGGGAGCTGGCCAAACCACTCGCTGCCAGACACAGTAGCGGCGGGCAGAGGCTTTTGCTGCGGTAAGGCAGGACTTGAGCGTGGCATAGCGGCGGCGGCGGCGCTGTTTGCTTGGACAGCAATGGTATTCTTCTGTGGCGGCGTCATGTGAGGAGGCGCTCCGCCCGTAGCAAGACTCATAGCTGCCATGCTGGGCGTTTGCATGGCCATGACGGGTGGTGGTGTAAGTGTAGAGCTGGGTGTAGTGGCAGGCAGGCTTCCCGGAGCAGCCAGTGATTCTGGTGGTGTCGGCAAGTGGCTGCTCATCTGCTCCGAGGGCGAGCCTGTATGCTGCTGGCCGGGCATCGGGGCCACGGGCTGTTCAAAAACGCCCTCGCCAGGCTGGCTAAAATCTGGTGGAAAGTACGAAAAGCGTCTCCCATTGGAGTCGGTAGCTGGGTTGCAAAAGATGGAATTGGATCGAAAGGCCGGCTGAGGCGGTGGGAAGTTGGGATCAAACGTGTAGGCATTCATCGATTCCGGTGGCGAGTCAAAGACGTAGCCAAACTGCGGAGGGTTGAGGAATGGCACCTGCTGCTGTTGGCCTTCGGCCCCTTGTAACATCAAAGGAGGAGACGCAACATCCGTTCCGTTGGAGGGGCTGGTAAAAGAGAAGAGGGGGTTGAACTTTCCGTCCTCATAACTTTGCATACATGCTCTACTCAGAATGGCGTACAGCTGTGAGGTGGCAGCAGCACCCGGCCAGCGCGCTGAGCATTTGTCCAGTGCATCCTGCCCCGAGTTAATCAACTCATCTACTTCCTCTCGTCCATGTGCCTGTCGAACATCTGGGTACGAGATTGACCAGAGCAGGGTGTTGAGTGCGGTGGAGAGATTGAGCAGGAACATCCATGTCGAGTCCATGGCTCCAGTATCGATTTGTTTCTTGGACAATGAGATGACAAATGAGGCACTCTCAAAGCAAATCTGAGCCGCGCCGGCGGACGGTTTCGGGACCTGTGGAGAAGGCCTATACAGGAACATGCGAGATTGGTGATAAGTTCCCAAATACCTGTCAAAGGTTAGCTCTGCCATCTGCACATGTGTTTACTTCTAGAAAAGCAGACTTACCAGGCTTTGGTCCAGGCGAGTTCCTCTGGTCTGGTTTTAACCCATTCGTCGATACGACTGTCCATACTTTGATACCAGGGATGCGAATCATTGACGGGCTCTGCGCGCTTTCTCTCGTACAGGGTCCTCCTTATTTCGCATTGCAGTGCCCGCAACTTATACATGTGTATCGAGTGTAGTTTCCTGTGATCGGGAGACGTTGACGTAATGCCGTTTGGTGTAATATTTTCATCTTGAACTGTAACAAACCACTCAACATCAATCCGATCGCCGCCTTTGGCAAAGGCAGACGGGCGGCCCATGTAGTGTGAGAGACCAAATTCTAGCATGGCGACTATCCAAACGAGTCGCCGTCTCATGTCAATTGTCTTGACATCTAAATTGTAGCCGGCAGTAATTGTTTTTTCCTCGGTGAGTCCTTCTTGCTGGCAGATCCGAACAGCGAGACCAATGACGGCGTAAATTGGGTTTCTGGCCGGCGTGTGCAGAGAGTATACAGCAACCAAAATCAGACACTGCAATGTTTTGAGGTCCTTGGGCCGGACAACATCTTTAAAATACTGCATCGCTGCCATGTAGTAGCTGTCAGCCAGACCGGCGTACTGCTCCATGTTTTGGAGAGCGGCGCCAAAAACCATGCGGACGACAAAGTTGCGATATGGGTCCGTGTCTCCATTATAGACAGCCTCGAGATCCTGCTCAAAATCCTTTTCATGAAGCACAGGGTAGAGTAGCTGTGCTAAACTGAGTTAGCTTTGGGGAAATCGTGATGGGCAGTTCCAAGGGCTTACATTTCTGATAGAAGGCTTGGACCAGCTTGTCCGCAACAGCTCTCTTCGGCAGACTCTGGGCAGGAAGCTCAGAAACCATCGGATAGCTCTTCTTATGGCCAGTGAGGGTCCCGGTTCCCGTCATTTGGATAGACTGCATGCGGGCTTGCCTTCTGGAGCGGACTTCGGGTATCAGTTCGCCAATGCTTTTGGAGTCGGTAAAGCGTTTTGCCTCTTCCATCAGGAGACGTGTTAAGGCGATGCCGCTGCTGGGACCAAGATAGCGAGGTGTTTCGTCATTGACACTGAGACGAATCATACCACCTGGACGAACAATATCTTCGCTACTTTTGGGATAGTCGGCAGCCTCATCTGTATATTGGTCAAGCTCTGCCTCGAGCGCGCGAACCTTATCCTGCAGCTTGATGACATAGTAGCGGTTAATTTTGCGGCCCTTGGCCGCATCGAGATACTCGCATATGGAGCCAGATCGTTCGCAGGGAAGACATCGAGGCAAAGTAGGATCGCAACGAGTTTTGCGCTTGCACGGGGAGTTAGCAAGGTGGCAGTGGGGGACTCAAGAGGATGGCTAACCTGACGACAGCGACAACAGGCTGTCAAAGTGTGTGCTACACGGTGTTCTGACCCTTCGGCTTCGGACAGGTCATCGACTTCGGCGGTCTGGCTATGGGCCGGGTTGAAAGTCGGGTTTGCGCGAGGAGGGACAGTGCCAAGTCCCTGGCGGAAGATGTGTGCCGCATTCATAGTGGCGACGTGTGGCAGCGTCGCTGTTGTCGCAGTGGCGCGACCAGAATAGAGAACCGTGGGAACAGCGGTAAAATTGAGTCGCAAGTCAAATGGCCGAGCCGGAACGTTTATTGGGCGTCAGTAGAGCCGTAGCGAAGCGCTGACTTCACGATCACCGTCGTCGTCGGGAGCGCGGCGCAATGTATTGTATTGGATATCCGCCAAACAGTGAGAGGGAGATGGCAGGGTTAAATCGAGGCTGCATACAATTGCAAGCCTCTGGTTTTTTCCGTGCTGCAATATTGGGGCAAGGGTGAGGAGTTGCGTTCAACTTGAATGCCGGCAGTGTGGGTGAGGCCTGTGGCGGAGGGGCAGAGAGGCCGGGCGTGACACTTGGCTGGCAATCAGTGAGGGGCCTATCAGCAGGCAGTCGACATAGCAGATATGAGCGCAGACGGCGTCTCGGGACTATGTTGCGCAAACGATTCAAAATCCCGACATAAACGGGGGTGTAGGAGCTCTGTCGCCGTGAGTAAAAATCCGGGCAAGCTGATGGTGGTGGAGGTGGTAGTGAGAGAAGCCTGAAGCAGCAGTGAGTGAGTGAGTGGGTGGATGTTGTTGTACGGACCAGCGGTCGAGATGTGCTTAGGTCAATAATCCAGGCCAGAGGCTCTGCCGCGATGGGGGTTTCTAAGGGGGGCGGGCTTTAACTGGCTAGCAGCGACGGGAGGATTTGATTTCAACAATTATTACCTTAGTACTCCATACCTACTACCTACCTAGTAAGTAATAAGAATGGGCTCTATTTTCGGCGTTTGGAGGATACAGTGGCGTAACTAGTCCCTGGGTTGGGCTGTGGGATATGGTTCAGTTTTCAAGACGGAGGTCTGGCGACGCTTACAATTACAGGGGGCTTTACGCTGTAGGCGGTCGGTAGAGTTTGCTGGAATGCCCCTGGGTGCCCCAGGGCAGGTAGAGCAGCTTGCGAAGGAAGCAGGTATGGGATCCAAGTAGGAGTAGGTACTCCGTACTAAGAAAGTATTGATACCTACGTTAGTGCGCCAGTAACGGTTTAAACTCTGGTAGCTAGTACTTGACTAAGCCACTTGCCGCTAATTCAAGGTCCTTTACAACTGATGATGTACTTAGTTACTCTGTACACCCATCTGCACCCACTCAACTGTATTTTCCCTCGATACGGCAGAGCAAAGGCCCATCGAGGAGCAGCATATCTTTCATTTCCTGCATGGCATAATTAGCTTTCACACCGACCAAGGCGCCTTGCCAGCGCATGATGCAATGTTGCAGTGCGCCACGGCCGGATGCTACTGGCATGTACTTTCCATTGTGCTGAGCTAAGCAGAAGCCTTCTAGAACTGTTGTCCATGCCAATCTCAATCTGACAGAGCGACCAGAGCCCCTCAAACAAAATCCGTCTCCGTCTCACCGCGGAATCTTATCACATTCACCGCGTGTCGGTGGGGAAGCACACATCCTGGTCAATACTACACCGCGCGGCCGGCGGGGGAGGATCGCTGTCGGAATGGATTGCCTGTGGGGGTGGGAGTCAGCCAGAGATGCAGAGGGTCGTGAATAGTGCAAGGTGCCTAACCACAATGGCGGCATGAAATCTCTCTTGGACGGAAAGTCTTTCCAATACTGGCCAGCGGCGATGATGCTGACATTGCTCCGTTGTGCTGACCGTGGCTAGTCCTATGGGTGATGGTGCTTGTTTTAGTCCAGTTAGCCGCAACTCAACTCGAGGCGGGCGGGAGCCGAAGAGCCCGATCAAACCACGCGACAGGGGATGGGGATGGAAAGTCATTCCGGCGATGGGTGGTGGCGGTGCCTTGGGGTTCTTCTAGAAGGGTTTTGTTTTGGCTGGGAGTTGGTCCAGCATCTGACAAGGCATAGATGCGCTTGTACCATGTCCTCATCATCATCTCGAAATTAAACACATATCTACCCGGATATGAATGACTGTCCAAGGCTTTTTTTTCTTAGTTAACGTATTGACGCGCCTGCCAATCAGAGCATCTGCATCAGAGCATCTGCATCAGCGCAACGGCTGGCGGACATGGTCCAAGTAAAGCTGTACGTACCTATTATGCATTCTCGGGTCATTCTCCCATGTGGCGTTATTTTGTTGTGGTGTACCCAGTAGGCAACTGGCGAGACAAAAGAACGGCCGAGGCAAGCCCAGCTTCGCTGCAATGCCAGTCACACGGTAGCTACCACGAGCGAACAGAGAGTGCAGCACTAGCTAGTAGTTGCAATGTATCTGCGCGGCAGCACCCTTGTCCAACCAGGCCGGTTTTAGTACCTAGTTATCGAGCAAATTTCGATAGGAGCCAGAAACTGCATAATGGATGTGTCACTGGCGTCCTGCGCAAACCCTATTTCGTGGGCATGGGTGCGCTGCATCGGGCCGAGGGTGTTGGGTGCGCTCATCAAGAGGGACGTATATACGACAGAATAAAGTCTGGACCGGGTTCATGAATCAATTGAATTAGTATTGATGCCCTGTGCATGTCTGCATCATGATGAGATGAGACTGACAAATGGCAAACGATTTTTGGTACTCCTGTAGTGCTGGCGGAAGGTATTGCCTGTATTGGGATAGCGCAGAGCCCAAGCACTCTGCATGAGATGAGACTGGGTTCTGTAGTCTGTCAATCTGTGTACCCAGGCGCCACTCAGGCACCTATATTCTTTCAAACACAAGGTGTATTAGCGAGTTGTGACTATCAGTTGCCATCAGCGAGCCCTGCAAGGTGTTGCCGAGATGGGCAGGCTTGCGACGGCTAGGGTGGCGCCATCCCAGCGGCGCTAGCCTGTTGGTAACCAAAATGCCATGATGCCTGCACCTAGAATGGTAGCATATTGTTGACTGTCAATACCACCACTGTTGTTGCGTTTAGCCGCAGCTAATAAAGTCTTCAAGACGGTCCGGGCGGGCTTTAATCGAAGCTTCCTGTCTACAAAGATTGTTTCTACGTAATTGCGCACCTACCAAGGTACATACATACCTGGGTAGGTAGGTAGACACGGCCGTGGATCCTTGTTAGGTAGGCTGGACTTCCAGATTACCTGCCAAGGTGCTAAGTTACAGCGCTCTTCCGGACGCTACAGTGAACGCTTTACACCAGCAGCCCGCCTGTACAGCCTGCAAGGCGCACTGTGGCTGGCTGGATGAGAGCTCCCGACTACTACTACTAGGTACTAGGTAGGTTATTAGGTAGATCCCATTATCCATCCACCTCTTTCCAGGTCGCTCACTCATCACCAAACGCACACATCTCCAGACTTCCATCTAATCACCCCGCGCCTGGGTCTGGATTCCTTCTCCAACCACGGCAATCATTCTCTGCTTTCCGGCAACTCCTACCTTTGCCAGCGTCTATTTAGGGGTCGTTCATCATTGCAGCTGGCTCTTGAGCTCGTTGCTTTCTCTGCGGTGGCTCGTTATCAGCTTCGCAGCCGTTGTATTGTACGCCACAAGATTCAGCTATTCTCGGTTGGCGGGCATCCTGGTTTTTTCGTCAACTCTCCTACACGCGCGCAGCTCACAGCAAGCCAACCACGAGTGTCAATAACGTCGATCCCAAGCTCGCCGTCGCCTTTCAAATTGCCACCCTGTTACTTCGGCCGTTGCTCCCTCTGTCTTTGCTACACTGTCTTGAGGCTGCATTCGTCGTGTGCTTGTTGTCGTGCTCGCCCTGCCCGCACCCGACGCCACCTCCACAACGACGACCCCTCACCCACTCTCGACATCCCATCCTCACGGCTCAGTCATCATACCGGCGCACGCTTTACTATTCTATTCAGCTTGAAGCTTCTGTGTCGCCGACAGCTAGCTTAGCTCTGCAGCGTCGCAAGGCTCCACGCCTCCTGCGCTACTCTGCTCTCGGTAGCACTCAGAATGACCCGAAGTAGCTTCTCTAGGAACCCACTCTTGAGGGTCTCCCGTCCAGTCTCGGCGTGCTCGCGATGTAAGCTTTAATGCCACGCGCGGTAGCACCTCTGCCTGTTTATATGCTAATCTGTACCAGGTCGTTCGGCAAAAGTCAAGGTCAGTCGCGCTAGCACCTCCAAACACCATGCGATTGGAACCGCTGGACTAACTTGGAACAGTGTGATGGCAAGTTACCCGCTTGTACCGCTTGCGAGAAGGCTGGTAGAGAAAGCGAGTGCTCTGCAGCAAACGACCAGTTTGCCAGAGGCAAGGAAAGAAGGTATTTGCTCTCTCTGGCGACTGCAAACGTACGGGCTCTAATCCTCGCCAGCTATGTTGCCGCCCTCGAACTGCGCATCGAGAAGCTTGAGCGGCGGCTCCAATATGCCAAGTCGCGCAAGGCCTCTGTCGCTAACCACGAACACGAGGCGCCATCAGCCAACGATGCCAGTCGCAAAGACTCATTAGCACTCATTAAAGCCGCTATACACCGCAAGGCTGCCAGAAATCGTGAAAATTCAGACGTCAACTCTCTCGTGTCCGATTTTGGCTACATGTGAGTAGAGCTCTCGGGACCGTCCATCAGCTCTGCATGCTAACAGCGCTCAAGGTCCGTCAATGCGACAACTCGCGACTTCGAACCCTCCACCTTCAATCTGACTTTTGCAGGCCTCGTTCTTACCGCGACTATGAATAATGCACTCCCCGCTTCCACGGAGCCGGACCTACCTCCCATACGAGTGACACAGACCATTATGCAATACTTCATGGCCAACATATATACGCTGTTCCCCTGCTTCTCCGAGACGGCGCTCTTGACCGTAATCGGCGATGTCTACCAACAAGACCACCGCGCCATCAAGGACTCTGACTATTGGCTCATGTACATGGTCTTGGCCATTGGGTACACAGCTCAAAGCCAGAAGCTCAACGACGTAAAGTACGAGTCCGGCGTTGAATATGTCGTCAAGGCTCTCAAGTATGCCGATCGAGCCCTTGCACCGGGCACCGGCACGCAGATTCAGTCTTTGCTACTCTTGACAATATACTCGCTGCTTGACCCAGCCCACTTCGATAGCTGGCATCTCCTCGGCTTTACTGCTAGAGCCTGCGTCGACCTAGGCTTCCATCAAGATCCCCCGACGGCATCTACTGCTGACCGTACAGCGCTGGATATCCGCCGAAGAATCTTTTACTCTGTGTATGCTCTGGATCGGGCTATCAGCATGGTGCATGCGCGCACTTGCTCCTTTACTGACGATTCCATTAACGTGGCGTTTCCTGCAAGCATCGCGCAGCAACGCAAACAGTCTTTATCATCGGGCTCCATTGCAACCCCTCAGTCCACAGACGCAGCCCTGCTTCTATTCCAGCTCCGTCGTGCGCAGTCCTTTTGGTATCAGGAACTTTACCAGTCAGATCCAACGCCACTTGCGGACCCAACCGCTTTCTTGTGGCAAATGTGCCTTGACATGCGCGAATGGGGCGAGAGTTTACCAGAGAGCCTGCCGCGTGGCCTTCGTCGCATGTTTGAGCAGGAGCTTCGATATAGTTACGTTTACTGCATTGCCCCATCAATACGGGCGCCGCAGATTACAGACTATTCGCGCACTCTAATCTTTGAGCACTCGCTCGAGTATCTCAATATTATGCAAGAAATCTCCCGCACGGGACTTAACAGCGCCTTCTATACGTATCACGACGCCCTCAAGGTTTATTTTATGGGAAATCAGCTCCTTGCCGTTCTCCGTGATGCTGAGGAAGTGCTCCTCTCTGGCCGACCCGTACCACCACCTGCCCAACGGCCTGGCTGCCCGCCAGCACCACCTATCCCACGACGCACCAGCCTCCAAACCGGACACCCCAATGATGCGCTGGAGCGCAGCCTATGGTGTCTTGAGCGAGTGCCTCAGACACTGTTAAAGTATAGTGAGCGATGGGAGGATGCGACAATGCTCATGGACAGCTTTCAGCAAATTTCTGCCGAAACACTTCGACGTCTCCGGGAGGTCCGTACTGCGCGTGGCATTCCACAGCAACAGAGTCAGCCTCAGCTTGCGCAGCAACCTCAGCAACCGCAGCAATCGCACCACCAACAGCCACAGTATCAGCTGCACCAGCACCAGCAGCACCACCAACACCACCAACCGCAGCTTCAACAACAACCAATTCAGCTGCAGAATCAACAACATCATCCCCTTCAGCACCGTCAGCAACCGCAGCCACAACACCAGCAGCCACAACACCAGCAGCCACAACACCAGCAGCACCAATTCCAGCAGCATCAACTCCAGCAGCCCCAGCCCCAGCAGCCACAACTCCAGCAGCAACAACACCAGCAGCAACAACACCAGCAGCAACAACTCCAGCAGCAACAACTCCAGCAGCACCATCAAATACCGCCGCAGCAGCAGCACAATCAGTACTCCAACGGTGTTTCAGTCACTCGACTTTCTCCTGCACAAATGGTTGCAGTCCCGTCACCTCAGCAGCAGCAGCAGCCACATCAGCCGTGGGTCGGGGTCAATGTGTCACAGATGATGCACGGAGGACCTCACCGGCCGCAGTAAATTATGAATTAAAATGGTGCTCATAGATTTGCCCCCTTTTTTTTCTTTATTTATGATTAATTCTTTTTGAACGAGTTGATGCAATTGACGGGGAATATACGTAGGTTTGTTTTCTCTTCGAGTCGGATAGCATTCAGATTCTACAATCAATTCTTTGTAGACATTTGTGGTAGATGGATAGTATATACCCGCCAAGTCGGCATGCATCATGACAATTTTTTGTCCATTGCTCTGGAATTATTTTCTCATGTGCAAGCCATGTGTTAGTTGCACTGTTTTCTGTTACAGGTCGTTAATCCTCCCTCAATCCCCTCACCTGTAAATTTAAATGATGGGAAACATGAAAGCAGTAACACACAACTACATTTCGTCTTATAGCTGAAATAGAAAGCAAATCCCAAAAGAGAAGGGGAAGAAAACCCCGACAAATACAAGTACAAGGTGTAGAAGAAAGGAAAACGGGTTACCTTCTTCGCCTTGTGACGAAAATCAAAGCCCTCCCTGTGTCCCTTATACCTTTCTTTGTAAACACCCTATAAGACGCCCGTGAGAAAACAAAGAAGCCCTTTTCTTCTCCAAAATAATACAACGAGAAAATATCAACATTCTCCTTTGCTTTCTCTATTTTTTTCAAAGTCAATTTTTTAATGTGTAGTATCGTCAAATTTCCCCTAATTCATCGATACTTGAATTTTTGTTGCACTTGCCTCTTCTCTCGATTCAACCAGCACGAATATCTTGCAAATGTAAATTCTTTGTTTGACGAGGGAGTTTGCGATCACGCTCGTACAAGAAGCCACAGTTGGCGCAGAGTGTCTAGAAGCGAAAAGAGAGTTAGCATCGTTTGCTATGAATAACAAAAAAAAAAAAAGGAAAGTAGTAATTGTTTTGTTGACGTACTCTTTGGCCTGCAGGGCCATCACGGACAGCCCAGACACTCGATCCCCAGATGCGACAGTGCAGACATCGCCAGTTGTACCGCTCGGCATCCGTGAGAGCGCCGCCACCACCACCGCCGTATCCGCCGGCGTCGGGGGTGCCGCGCCCACCGGGCGTGCCGCCTCGTCCCAAGGGGCTGAGACTGCGGAAGCGGCGCTTCTTCTTGGACCGCTCGCCGCGGCCCATCCGCTCTTCTTCCGGCTCAAACGGTGTGGCCGGCGCACCACCAAACGGCGTGCCACCGAGCATGCCCGTCGTCGAGCTGAAGCGGGCCGTTTCGCGTCGCAGACGGCGGACCTGGCGCTCGCGGTCGCCCTCGCGCTTCTCCATCTCCTCCTTGCTCAGAATCTCCACCTTGGGCTCCCAGTCCTCGGCGAGGTGGTCAGGGTCGTAGCGCCAGCCGGCCTCGGTGCCGAGCGCAGCATCGTTGGGCAGTTCCTGCTGGAGGCCGCCCCAGCCCGCGACGAGCCCACCGGCCTCGCAGGCCTCCTTCTTGAGTCGTAGCACGGCTTCATAGATGGCGTGCGTCATGGCGGGCACCCACTCACCGTGCAGGCCTAGGTCGGCGCATGTCGTCTTGGCAAAGGCCTCAGCAGTGCCAGGCGGGTGCAGAAGAGACCACTCAAACTTGTCCGTGTACAGCATCGATGACATGTTGAGGTTGAGGTTTATGATGCACCGATACGTGTCATCTGGATTGAAGTCGTCGGAGTCAGGGAGGATGGCCGTGGCCTCGGCCGTGACGGCTGGCACACCAGGTGCCTGTCCGGGGACGGGCGTCGCGGGCGGCTGCTGTTGTTGGTCTTGCGACTCAATCCTCGAAAGTTGGTATCGCGCGGCCGAGTACGGCGAGATGTCTCTGGTAGTTGGACGATCCCTGGCCACAGGCGCAGGCGCAGCACCATTAGTGGCGGCGGTGTGTGGTGGTGGCACTGGCAGGGTGGCCGGGTCGGAGTGAAAGAGGGGATGCAGCGCGACGCCGGCGTACTCCTCGAGCTGCGTGCGAATTTGCCTGCTAATGTCGGCCGCAACGTGTTGCCTGTTGGGGAGATCGAGATCCTGGGTAAGCGTCTGCGCAAACTGATCAGTCGTGATAAGAGTCTCGTGCAGATTCCAGCAAAAGATGTCGCGCAGCTTGTAGGGAACCGTCATCTCCTGTTGGCGGTACTGTGGTAGCGAGAGGTCGACACCGGGCGTGTTGGGTGGCGGAAAGGGCGGGTGCGGCACAAAGGAAGGGATGTCGAGATCGATGCGGATAGGTATCAGGGTCAATGGCATATTCGCCTGGGCGGCATTTTGCTGGTCGCTTCGTATGGACCTCGTCTTGCCCATCCAGTCCCGCCAGATGGGCTGGAGGTTGACGGGTTGGATCGTGTCCTTGCCCGCCTTGTCGGTCCAGTCCTGGGTCTTGGACTGGCCCTGCATCCGCAGACTGCGCAGGCCGGTCGGACGACGTCTCGGGTCATCGCTATCATCTTCAAGGTCGTCGTATCCGTCCTCGGCATAGTTAATTATCGTGGTGCCACGCTTGGTGGTGCGGGAAAGGGGGTTCTGGACGGGCGCGCTGGGTAGCACGGGGGTGAGTAGCGAATTGTTGTATGCACGCAGTCGCGGCGCGTAGCTGGACTGGAACGCCTGGGGTTTCGCTCGCTCAACTGCCGGCGCGGCAGGGTTTGGGGCCGCGACGGACATGACGAAGCTGGGAGTGGGCGACAGCCGATTCGATTCGCAAGGGAGTGGGCGGTTGGCCCAGAGGACAAAAGGCCCTGTTATGGTGATTTGGAGCTCTGCCGGACGCGCACTCGGCCGGGTCTGGACGGATTTAATGGCGCCTCGAGCAATTCGTGCGTGGCAATGTGATGGAGGTTGGAATAGGCAGCGGCGCAAGATGGAAAAGACGTGGGATTGAGAAGGTGTCGCGACGAGCTAAGCAGATTGAGAGTCCCGTTTCTTTTGAGTCGCGCGCGTTTGCGTTTGCTAGTAGAAAAATCGGAATATCCCGGTTACGTAAGCAGGCTGGAACATTGCGGTGCGGGTACAGCACAGCAGCAAGCGACACGACAGCAAAAATACTAATGGCAAAAAAAAAAGAATATATAGCACTGTCAACTATGCCATCATATCAATTTTAATTTAATTCCTCATGACAGTCAGTTTTTTGACAGCATATTCCTAATACATTTTTTGGCGTTGAATGACAGTCTCTTGCAACAGGTCGGAAAACTAGAACGGCTTCTGTCCAACGCTTTATTTCCAACACGCATACAGTTAGCTATCCGAATTCAACTAATTCAAGTTGAAATTACTGTTGCAGGATATTTCAACTTACACATTGCCCTCGGGGCTGAATCGGCACACAACAAAGATCTTGTACGCATCCGAGATGCTGTAAGCGCGTGCGCATCCGATTTCCGTCGACTGAGACCACATGCATTGCGCTAGAGAGATTAAAAAAAGAAGACAAGTCAGTATCCCCTTGCACATCTGTGCTCCCGTCATGACCATGGTGACCTACACCAGTGCAGCCAGGGCTCGTGGCCCGTCGTGATGGGCTGGTTATTGTACAGCGGTGCCTGTGCCAGCCAAGCATGCATCCCCGACTGGAAGGGAGCATCATAGGTCGGGTGGCATCCGGTTGCCTCCTGAACGTAGAGGACCTCGCCCTGCTGGGGACGGAAATCTCCCGTGGCATGCTCAAAAGGCACCTTGCCGCTCGCTATGAGGTTGGCCCAGAGCTTTGCGTAGGCGGCCAGGTCGGCGTTCCATGACAGCGGCTTGACCAGTTTCTCGGCGCGGGCCGCGTTGACCATGTTGAAGGCCGAAACTAGATCATCACTCTGTGCCGTAACTACAGTGAGCGAAGCAGCCAAGCTGGTGAGAATGACCTTGTCAAATCGCATTTGAAAAGGACAAATAATTGGTCAATGTTGGCAGACTGCGTGAAGCTCTCGTATCACCTTGGCCGCGCAGGTACGCCAGTAATCGGCTCCGATGTTGCGGGGGTTTTTTTTTTTGGATTATGTTCAAAACTTGAATTTCTCAATCTGTGTGCAAAGTATGAACATGAAGGAACATATAAGCTTTGCTCCTGCGTTTGCTCACTTCGGTCCGCGGCCAGCTGGCAAGCTCGAGCACCAAATCACTAAGCAGTTCTAGCAGCACATGGACAGCAGTAAAAATAGTCAATAATAATAATAATAATAAAACTACAGCTCCAAATTAAACATGAAACATGAAACAACTCTCGTGTAGTGAAATTCTAAAGGGGGGGAAATCGTCATTTTCGCAAAGAATATGCAGCACAAGGTTACACACTGACACGACTACAAACTGAGGCTAACAAGAGGCTTCTAAAAAATCGCCCCCCAAAAGTACCAACTCTCTCCAAAATTATTTTTGGAGCGCCCCAGACACTTAAGCACCACACCTTTTTCTTGCACCAACCTGTTTGCCTGTCTCCTGACAGCCTCTGCTTTTTCTCTCAGTCTCTCTCTCTATCCCTCTGTCGCATTCCACAATCGCATCGCCACTCCTCACATCATGGCCTCCCGCACAGCATCGTCTCTACTGCGCCAACTGCGTCCCAGCGCATTCCGCCAAACTGCCATGTGCACATCATCATCCCTACGACACTCATCACCTATTGCCCCCATCGCACGACTGCAACAACCTCTTCTCCTCCGTGCCGCCCACACGATCCCCAAGCCGCCCACACCCTCACAGCACATCCAAACAGGGCCAGCACCAGCCACATCCACAGCCAGCGAAACCGCTCCCGCGTGGCAGCCCGAGGACGCACCATTGACAGAAGGCGAGCGGCCCGAGCCCAAGAACCCGGCCTACTACCAGCTCTCCTTCACATGCGTCCCCTGCAGCCACCGCTCGCACCACAACATCTCCAAGCAAGGGTACCACACGGGGTCCGTCCTCATTACCTGCCCCGGCTGCCGCAACAGGCACGTAATCAGCGACCACCTCAACATCTTTGGCGACAGAAAGGTGACAGTTGAGGATTTGATGCGCGAAAAGGGACGACTGGTCAAGCGAGGCAGCCTGGGCGAGGACGGCGACATTGAGTTTTGGCCGGATGAAGAAGTCGCCACAGACTCCAAGGCGTGAAGTGAAGCTCATGAAGAGAGAAATAAAAGCCATTTGGCTATACACGATGATGGCTCTAGGCAGGATGATACAATAAAAGGATAAAATGAGGGGAGGAAAGGGCGTGTACGATCAAAGGATTAGCATGTACGGATTATTTTGTACTATTAAGGGATAAAAGGACCATGTAAAAGAAACGGCGTTGATGATTAGGGAATACCCTCCTCTGGTGCATCAAGGAGTTGACAACAGTTTATAAATGTACATTTGACAATATATTCGTCTAAATCTTCAAGTACGGCTCTTCTTTTTTTTCCGAGCCACCAACGAAATAACTAATAATAAAACAACGCCCAAAACTCCATGAATGCATACATGCCATGAGCCTTTCTATTGTTTCTTCCAGTCTCTTTGTCTTCCACATCCATCTGCTTCAATCCCCGTTCACCACGTCTTGTACGTCTGCCTCATCGTCTTTTGCTCCGTGGACCGCACCTTTCTCCTCATCTTGTTCCTATCCAGCTTCTTCCTCTTATCCCGGCTGTGCTTTTCCGGCTGCGCCAGCGCCTCAATCTTACGCTTCGCCGACCGTGCCTGCCTCCTCTTTTTCACACCCTCACGAATGGTCAGCAGCAGCTTCGTGTACTCAGCCGTACCAAACTTCTTTTGCAGCGAGTCCATCATGATTTGCGCACGCGTCTTAATGGCATCGAGCTTGACCCGGAACTCGTCGTCAGCACTAAACGGCACAGGAATCGAAGGGTCCGTCAGGTGATGCAGAGGCTCCAAGCACTTGCGCAGAGAGGGTCGCAGGCGCTCGACGGGGATGCGTCGCGCAATCGTCTCGAGCGCCTCCATGGCATAGATTTTCGGTACAATCGCGTAAGCGCGTGGGCGAATCTCCTTGCGCAGAATGTGGGAGAGGCGCCAGAAGAGGTAGCCAATGTCACGAGGTCGCTGTGCGACGACCACCTCTTCGTCATCTTGGTCTGCGGCTTCCTCTTCTTCTTCTTCTTCCTCCTCGTCATTCTCGATAGAATCAGCCTCCTTGGCAGTCCTCTTCTCAGGCACATCAGCAAGACGCGGTCCAAGGAAGATGATGACTTGGGTGACTTCCTTGGCCAGCGCCTCATCGACTTGCGTGCCACCCAAGACGTTCAAGCCTAGCCGCACAAAGTCTTGCAGTTTTTCCACGGGTAGGGTGAGACCGTATGATCCCTCCAGCGGTTTCCCAGGCGCGTTGTTGCCAGTCTGCTTCGCGAAATCGGCCAGGTACGCGGCAATCAGGCGAATCGTCGCCAGTCGCACATTACCATCCTCGTGCTGCAGGCAGAGGGCAACGTTAATCCACAGCTGTGCGTTTTCGGGCGTGAGAATCTGTTCGGGATACTGCACCGTCAGGAGCTGCACCGTGGCAATGACTGTGCTGACAAGGTCGGCATCCAACTCAGTGACGTCCTTAGCGAGCAGGTCCCCAATCGTGGATAGAACAAGCCTGTAGTCCTTTTTGTTTTTGCCAGCACCCTCATTCGCCTCAAAGTAGTACCCAAACACCAGCAAGCCTAGCCTCAGTACTGGCAGGTTATCCTTCTTGTCCAGCCATGACCGCAGCAAGACGAGGAACTGTTGCATGCGCTCCTTGTCGGATTTTCTGAAAATCTCCTTGATCAGCTCGCCCGCCGCCAGCTGACACTTTTCACTGTCGTCATTGGCTAGAACAAAGAACAGCGGGAGGAAGCATGTCGACGCCACCTGCTGCACAAACTCGTCTGACGCCTTCAGGAGAAGCAGGTGCAGCATCTCCATGACGGACAGCCGACCACCTTCGCGCTCATACTTGAGGTTGGCAACGATAAAGTCGAGCTGCTTGACCCAGCGTGCCTTTTTCTGCGGGTACTCGCGAATGAACTGGAAAAAAGCACCGCGTGCAAGATCTCTGGTGTCCTTGTCGTCATTAGTAATCATGACAATACCGACATGGTCCAGGCTATCGTACACCGTGGCCGTCTCGATGCGGCGCTCAAGAACGGATCGGAGAAAGTTGAATGTGACGTGGCGATATAGTGGTTCCGTGAAGTCATCCTTGAGCTTTCCGAGTAGCATGTCCACGGCAGTATCCTTGACCACAACATCGCGACGGTCACGGAGAATGACTGACAGCAGCTTCAGAGCAGCCTGCGCTAAATCAGTCGTGGTCGATGTAGAGGTGGAAATGCTTTTTGTCGTCTCTCTGACGGCAACGCGGAAAATATTGACCCCATCCTCGCCTGAAATGGGCACTTTGGCAATGACTGCCAGTAGGCGGAAAGCAGAAATTTTTACTTCATCCTCACCATCAACAATGGCATCGCCTATGATGGGGATGAATCCGGCAATGTTCTCGGGCGTGCGAAGACCATCGTGCTTCTTTAGCATGGCTCGAAGAATGTCAAATGCAAATCGCATTAGCTTGTAGGTGTGCTTGACTGCCTTGCCACGGTCGCCGCTCCTCTTGGCGCCCTTCTGCACAAGATACTTGCGCACTCTCGGATCCATCTTATTCTCCATTTCAGGCTTTTGGCTTGTGTAGACGTGTTGAATGACTTCGTAGCAAAAGACTAGGGTATCACGGCTCTCCGCGGCTGGGTTCTGCAATAAGCCAACAGTGATGCGCGACATAAGCGCATCAATCTTGCGAACCATCTTCAGATCAACTTTTTCCATGAGCAGCGCCTGGAGAGGTTTCACCAGGTCAATGAGGCGGGTAATTGTGGCCGTCTTGGCGACAAGCTCCATGGAATCTTGACTCTTGCTGCCCTTGATTTCCTTCATTTGCGTAGTGTACCCCTCGGCATCTTTTTCCTGTCCAACGACACCGAAAATGTCATCCATGACGACATTAACAATGGACGGCAGGCAATGGTCAAGATCTCCAGGCCCAAAAGAGGGCACAGAGGCGACCAAGATGGAGTGCATGGTATACGATAGCACGTGTAGCTGGTAACCTCGCGTCAGAGCACTTCGAAGCTCCCTGAGGATGAAGCCAAAGAAGCCTGGTCCGAGAATGACGGCAATCTGGACAAGAGTATCTCGCGTCAAATCTCTGGATTCGATACTCTTGCTGCGCAGAATGTGGCAAATGTCGGTCAAAACAGCAGCCAGCTTCTGGTTCATTTGACGCTCGGGCAGAAGCCTCAGCAGCTTGACGATAATGACGCCAACGGGGACACGGTAGCTGACTTCTGATTCATCCTTCTCGTGAAGATATTTGGTCAGAGGTGGCAGGAAGTAGTCTGAGATGTCGACTGGAAGCTGGTTCTTGGATACGGTAAGTGCTAGGCGTTGTTTCTGTACTGGTTTAGGGTCAGGTGCAGTTACATCTTCCGAGTCAACTTCCATAGCGTCTTCCCCTTCCGTAGTCTCTTGGGATGCATTCAAGGCGTCTGCAAATCTAGCAGCTAGTCGTACAGTTTGCTTTTGCAGCTCTGGCTTGGATCCGACGTAGCTGATGTACCGTTGGAGCGTAGTGCGGTAGTGGTTCCAGTGAAGTGACATGGCAAGGCTACTGATTGTCGTAATGGCCTGTGCACTGAGTCCGTGGTCATCGGCGCCTTCCTCGCGGCCAAAGATAAAGTGCTCTAGTAGCGGGATGAAGAAGTGTGCCAAGTTCTGGCTGCCCATCTCGTGGGCAACGTTGGCAGCCTCGAGAGCACGGAGTGCTTCCAATTGGCGTGCGACAGCGGGGCTCAAAAGGTTGAAGAAGAAAGCAGGCTCGGCCATCTCCTCATTCTGCTCATCCAATAGTCCCTTAAGATCTGCGATGGGTGGCCAGTCAGGCATTGTGCTCAGTAAAAAGCCAAACACGCGGAGCGTCTCGCGACGAACTGTCTCGGACGATTCACGAGCGCATGCATGGATGGATGGCACTAGAACAGACTTGAGTGTCTCCTCAAACACGAGCTTTACCTCGGCGGGCTGGGCATCGGCGACATTTTGCACAAAGCGTCGCAGGCCGTCGGCAGAGTTTGTCGATAGCACACCAAACTCTTGGTCGTCACGGATGAAGTAAATGAGATTATGAAGAATGGGTAGCCATTGTTTTGGGCTCCAAACAACGCCTTTGTGTACAGCGGCAATGGTGGTGAAGGCAGCCAGGCGTCGGTCGTAGTCAGGCTCATCCAGGCGGCCCTTTTTGTACGAGTTTAACTCATCGCATAAGCTAGCGACAACAGCTACCTCAGAATCCTGCTTGGACAGTGCGAGGAGGGCGCGAGCAAGCGATTGTCTGTTTTCGCGGTCTTTGAAATAGCTGAACAAGGCGGATAGTGTCTCATACACCTGTTTTAGGAGTTGCTGGTCCTGCCCAGCGTGGTCCATGGAAACGAAGCTCTCAACAATGAGCAGGATGCGTCCCTTAGCCTTTGGGCTAACGCGTCTCGGTGGCTGGTTTAGTAGATAGCTTGAAATACGGATGACAGATTGAATGTTCTCAATGTTTTGCACGACAACGGCAAATGCCAAGATTGTCTCTATGCACGCCTCCAGAAGAGAGTGGCTGACGGTTTGCTCCTCCAGTACCTTTGTGACGCTCGCCAGGACCTGCTTCACGTTGGCATCCAACAACTCCGCCTTGATAAGTTCGTTGAATTCTGATTCGCTGGCCGGCGCAACGGCTAGTTTGACGAGGTTGCGCAGGATCTCGAGTGAGTGGATCTTGACGTCGTCCTTTGTCTTTGCGGCGGTGATACAGTCCACGACTGCGGGCAAGACTCCAACAGGCAATGATTTTCCATGGGGTGCAAGAAACAGGGCTGATTTGGGCAGAACGGACCATGTAAAGAACAAGTGCATAAGCCCGGAAATACCTTGCGTAGTTTCCACAGCGAGATTCTCGATTCTTGGCGCCACAACCTCTTCAATGATGAGGTCATGATATGGCTCCCACCGAAAATCCTGTGCGTTCTGGAAAAGCGAGATGACGCACTTGATGCCAGTAACTCTAATCACCTTGAGAAGCGACGCATTGCTGGCCTTATCGCTCTCTTCAACTTCGTCGGACACAACGTCTCTCAGGTTGCGGCCGGCATAGACCAAACAATACATGACGGGGTTCAGAACCTTTTCCATATATCGCGATACGTTTGGACCCATTTCGGTAATGAGTGATGAAATCATGTTGAGGAAACCGACTTGTTGACGGGCTGTAATTATGGGCTCGCTAAACGACGCCTTCAGCTGTACAGCAGACGGCCCAAGGACCTGCACACCACGGAGCTTCCCCACGGCGATATCGAGAAAATCACCCATATCTTGGAGTGTGAGATTGCGAATCACGGCGAGACGGGTAGCCTGCAAGCCATGGCGGCCACTGGCTGCGCCTTTCTTGGAGATAGTTCGGCCATACAGCAAGCGCAGGAGAACAGGCATCAGCTCCGGCCTATGTGCCACCTTGATGAGTTCGTCATCCTGTAAAAACACTGCGAGCTCATTCTTGAAGCGCGCCTCGTCGAGAAGGAATTCGAGGTTTTCCTGGTACGTCTTAATGGCCTCCTGCTTCCATGCCAGGATGCCCTTGAGCGCCAGTTTCTGCACCTCGACGTCACCATTTTCCAACAGCCGCAGTAGCGCCTCGTAGACCTTTTCGTGCTGAAACAGAACCTTGGGGTTGCCCACCTGCGAAAAGACACCGATGATTGCCTTTCTGTCGGCCAGCGACCAGTTCTCGTCACCACCAGAGTCTGCATCCTCATCGGCGGGGTCCTCCGTTGTATCCTCGGACTCGCCAGCCCAGGACAGAAAGTGAGGTACAAGCTGGCGGGATCTCTTCTCCGCAATGGCAGGCAGTGCATTAAAGACCTTGAGCGCGCGACCACGGGCAAACTCGGCAACTATTTCAACGAGCTGCTGCTCCTGGTCAAAGGTTTCCAGCATCTTGGTGGCGGCACCCATGGCATCCTCCTGCACCTTTTGTCCAGATCGCAGAAGCTTCATGTAGGCCGTGCAGTCAAAGTCGGACAGCACGGGTCTCCGTAAGGCAGAGCCGTCACCTTGGGGGGCTTTCCATCGTGGGGAGGGCATATCGATCCATCGGAATGCAATCTTGGCAATGGCCTCCTCGCCCGCTTTTGACTGAGCAACCAGCTTCAGGGTTTCTATGGCATCATCCCAGACAGGTGATAGCTTCACAGTCATCATACCAAACACAAATGAAGGAATGGCTTCAGCGACCCAGCTTGAGCTCCCCGCCAGGGCATGCGCCTGGCCAAGGTTACGCATCAGCATACCAATGCTTCTGGTATTCTGTAGTTGAAGAGGAGTCTCCTCGATTTGTAACATTAAGTCAATGGCGCTTGCGGACTTATCCATGTATTGTAATAATTGTAGGGAGACTAGGCGAATCTCATGTGAAGGTGAACCCAAGTTCTCAATTAGGGATGAAATGGCGGGGTCGGTGTCTGAGGAGCTGCTGTCCTCGGAAGAACTAGTAGTCTCCTCCGGCGATGCGCTATCGGTCACGGAGGACACATACGCCAGGTATGATCGCAGAAATCCTACAGAACGAGCAAAACGTGGAAGAGCAGCACGCAGCAGTCGTGAGAGGGTGGAATCGAGGGCACCAGAGGCCTTGCTCATGCGCAGGTAGGCGTGGAAGCCAGGGCCAACAATGAAGCGCACCTCATCAGAGTCGAGGGTTGATGAAGGACGGAGGGCAAGCTTGAGCTTTTTAAGGAGGAGTTCGGCGATGCGCGCGTTGGTGGAAGGGTGAACCGATGTGAGTTCGAGAATCTGGAGCAGCGCGGCGTATTTCGGTAGACATCTATCGCGCCAAACCTGGGGGTCTTTGTTATAGGGTCCACGCTCGGGGAAGGGCGATATTTCGAGATTTTCGAATTTCGACACAATCTGGTCCTGCCAGCTCTGCGGCAGCTTGCAGGCGTTCTTGTCATTGGGTAGAGGAAAGGCGCCGTTTTCCATCATCTTGGGCAGCAATGTGCACAGCATCTCCTCGTTGGACCCATGTGAGCCATGAGACCAGTGTGCCGAGAGGAATTTCTGAAAGTCGCCGCGCAGCAGGCTCTCGAACCGCCTATCCAGTTGGCAGAAGAGGGCGCAAAACGGGATGAACCAGCGCATGAGTGGCTCTCTTGTCAGCGATTGTATCAGGGACACAATCTGCGAAATAGGAAGGGCCTCGGCGGGGGCGTGGTGCCAAGCGATAGCCACGTTGACGAGCACTCGCATCCACAGGTTGCTACTCTCTTCTTGGTCCAGCTCGTCGGCGGAAGGGTACAGAACCATTTTGGCGAGCAGTGCGACGAGCTGCTGGATCAGCCTCTTCCAATTGCTGATGCGCGAGCCGGAGCGCACACCAGCCAGGATGCCTAGTATTCTAATGTAGGAGATCATAGCCCACGCGGGGGGTGGAACTTCGAGCATAATGGCCTGCGACTCAATGGCGTCATATATGGCTTCGGCGTACTCGTCGAAATGCTCGGCGCGGCAGTGATGTATCGTGCTTGTTAAGGTGCCGCATATGATGTCTGTCCAGATTTGGCGGGCGCCAAGCGTCTTTTCTTGGCCAGGAATTGACGCCATGAGCGTCGTAAGAATCGGGGCACCCGCTGAATGAATAGTGCCATCGGTTCCTTTGATGGCCGCGGCAAACATGGTCATGACGCCGTCGTTGTATAGTGTAAACTGGTTGTCGTCGGTCATGCTATATAGATCGTCTCGGATATGGTGGACAAGGTTGACGAGCGACGTCTCACGGTGTGATGGTGCGGCTGCCTTTCGCACCAGGAAGCTCATGGCTTCGGCAGCGAAGCGAGCAATGTGGCCCGGCAGTCGAGTCTTGCCGAGCAGTACCGACACGACCCGGTATGTCGGCAGTACATTTGGTACCAGCAGCTTGGAGAGATACTTGAACAAAAATGCAAGCGTTCCAAACGTCCACTCAATGACGTCGGCATCCTGCGGACAGCTCGCAATGGCGATTATGAGCGCCAGGCTTCTCTCGTAGTACTTTTCAAACCGCACGCCGAGGTCGTGGGCAAATGCCGTCAGCAGGTCCAGCAACGGCTCCAACCCTTCTTTGTCCTGCTTGCCAATGTATTCCTCAAGAAGATCCATGATGCGTGTCTCATGATGCAGGATCTGCGCCAGGCTCTCGCACAGTGGAAGCACCTGTTGCTTGAATGCAACAAAGCATTTCGACATGTTCAGCTCGTTCCATTTTTGCAGCCCCGTCTGGAAGTAGGATGTGGCGGTCGATAGGTCCTCTTCGTCGAGGTCATGGCGACGGACGCGGCGCAGAGGTTGAAGCGAGTTGAACTGGGCAATCTTGTCGGAGAAGGACTGCCATCGGTGGTTCTTCTGATGTGGTGTCGAGTACTTGTTCTTGCGCACCTTGGCGATGCGGCCCGTGGATCGGGACGGCATGGCTGACGGGATGCTTCTTGCAAGGGAGGAGAATTTCCCCCGAGCAAAACAGTGCGTTATTCCCGTCTTATTTTGTGTATTGGTTCGTACAGCAAATCGGTGGTAAAAGAAGAAAAACTGAACCCGAATATGAAGCTTAAGGTCGAGTCCCCGCCAAAAAGTTTCCCAAATTTTTTGGCCGCCAGATGATCGGTAAAACTGATAAGGCGAGAGCGGGGCGGCTTAGGCACTTTTCCAGCCAATGGGACTCCACGCGCAATTGTTATCGTAGCCGCCACTTTAATAGCTTTACCATCCAACTTCAACTTTCCATCAACAGCATTGTGCACTTGTGCATACATCCCAGACACCGCCATTGCGGTGAAATTTACAATGGCTTCGCCTAAGATGTAGGTTCAATATATTTTCTCATACGCCATCTCATTAGAACCCAATTGCTGACGTTTCATCGCTTAGCATCGTTCTGGGCAGCCTTAATGGCAACTTAGAGCCCGCGTTCAAGAAGCTCGCCACGCTCCACGCGAGAAATGCGTTTACGATTGCCCTCCTTACCGGCGACTTGTTCGCGCCCGATACCGACGACACCATCATAGATGCGCTGCTTGCTGGCCACTACACCCTCCCGCTGCCTACCTACTTCACGGTGGGTGCCCATGCCCTACCGGTGCGCATCGTTGCCAAGATCCAGGCTGACGAGGAGATTTGCCCCAACCTGCACTTTCTCGGCCGGCGTAGTGTCATTAAAACGTCCGAGGGTATCCGTATCGCCAGTCTGGGTGGTGTTCCAGTGGCCAATCCGTCCGACAACTCCACGGCGCAGTACTTGCCGTTCCACACAGAAGACGACGCCAAGAGCCTCAGAGGCGCCAACAGCGCAGACATTCTCCTGACGTCTACGTGGCCGACAGGCATATGGAACGGGTCCAAAGCCGCTCTTGATTCGGCGCACAAGGGTCAGGTCGCTGCTGATCAATTCATCGCCGACCTCTGCGCGGCGCTGAAGCCCCGATATCACCTCTCCGCCTCACCCGGCCCGTTCTTCTACGAGCGCGAGCCATTTGTCCAGAGCTCTACCGATACAAATACAGAGAGTATTTCCATTACGCGGTTCATCTCCATGGCACCCTATGGCAACGACGCGAAGCAAAAAGCAATGTATGCATTCACGCTCAACAAATCAGACAACGCCGCACCGGCCGGCTCCACCGCCTCACCCTTCCTACCTGCACGAGACAAGAAGCGACCTCACAACGACGGCAACGATGAATCTTCTGGCTCGTACAGCCGCTATGGCAGCCACTACGACGACAGCTCCCGCCACGGTCGGCGCCAGAAGCGCCATCGTCATCAGCAGCTCCCACCGCCCCGGCCCGACCAGTGCTTCTTCTGCCTCTCCAACCCCAACCTCGCCACGCACATGTGCTGCAGCATCGGCGAGGACGCCTACATCACCACCGCCAAGGGGCCACTTCCCATGCCCACGACGTTTGCCGCGCACGGCATCGGCTTCCCAAGCCACTTCATAATCGTGCCCCTCCCACACGCGCCCACCGCCGCCAGCCAGGGCAACCTCTCCGACGTCAACGGCGAAGCCGCCAAGACGCACCGCGAGATGGTACGCTTCCGCGACTCGCTCCAGTCCATGCTCGCCACCAAATCCAAGCGACGACTCGGCGCCGTCACCTACGAAATCAGCCGCGACCGCAACGTGCACTTTATATGGCAGCTCGTCGCCGTGCCCGCGGACCTCGTGCAGCGCGGTCTCGCCGAGGCCGCATTCCGCGTCGAGGCGGACAACATGCAGTACCCGGCCTTTGTGACCAAGGAGTTTGCCTCGCTCGAGGAGCAGGCGCAGTACGGGGACTACTTTCGCGTCTGGCTGTGGGCGGAGAATGAGGGGGACGACGTGGTGCAGAGCAAGGCGCTCGTCATGCCGCTCGATAGGGACGCGCGGTTCGACTTGCAGTTTGGGCGGCGGGTCCTGGCCAAGTTGCTTGGGTTGGAGAAGAGGGTGGTGTGGCAGGAGTGTGCGCAGACCGAGGAGGAGGAGACCATGGACGTAGATGCGTTCCGGGAGGCGTTCAAGGAATGGGACTTTACTTTGGAGTAGATCTCTTCCAGGAACTTTTTTTTTCTTTATTTTTTTTCTTTTCATACTGAGTACGATCTTTAGCATTTTGCCCGTTTTTTAAAAGCATCATGGCGTTGGATAGGGACTTGCTTGCACATTGCAATGGGGGATAGAGAAAGAAAAAGTAGTTATACCATGGAAGATGTTTTAACTTGCGTGGGCTTTTAGAGAACAACCAATTCAGGACAAATTCAACACGGTAAGCAGAAGGGACCAAAGGATTGTGAAATATTTTATTCGTTTTTTTGCTGTTACTCATCTGTCTTCTCGTTTTAATCATCCCCCAATCTGCTACAAAAACGGTGAACTACTTTTTTGGGTTCCCAATGTAGACTTTTTCAATAAAAACTAATGTAACCTTGAAGAGAAATCCCAATTTCTCAAGCAACAAAAAGGCACATTGATACATCCAGCAAACTCCAGTGATGTTTCACTCCTCCCCGCGAGGCGCCTGCAACTGAAATGACAAGATGCGCAGCATGAAAATGCAACAGTTCTGCAGAACCATAGTTTGGGTTATCAAAGAAAACCAAAAAAAAAAAACTGACAAAAATCTTGGAAGTCCAAGGGCATAAAAGCTAGCACGTCCAGTGCAGAAGCTCGCCAAGAAGTAAACAATTGACAGGGAAAGAGAATCTCATCGTAAAAGAAAGGGGTATAGACAACGCAAAAACAAAGACATTCAATTGCATTTGTGAAGCGGCTTATCGCAAGTGGGTGCGTAAGAGATACTATGCATAGTAAACTACACCTTGTGCGGTAGCTTTGAATGTAGTTAGGTGTTTGTGACCGGTATGGGGTCCAGGAGAGGTAGAATTGAGGTGGACATCATGCGAGCCATCACAAAAGTGCCATAGAGAGATGCTTCTCAGTGTTGTGTTGTGAGAGAGGTAAATTGATCACGCAACAAGCGGTGGAGCATGCTGAAATTCGGCGATTGAGAGGGAGCCATGACAAAATGTTCGACAAGAGAATCAGAACAAAGCATTTGCGGATACTGGCAGTTGATTTTGTATTCAGATATGTCGCACATTAAATCGGAATGCAGCTAGGATGTAGCCATGCCAAAAATGAAAAGCGACGGAAACAAGGAGCACGGGTGAGATGGTGTGTTATGGCGGAAATTAGCGGTTGGAAGCAAGACAGGGCTTCACTACGGCTCAGGGCGGTTGCGTCCGGGGTAGTATGTGTTGAGACAACCGCGTGAAATATTAAGAGTTTCATGTAC
Source organism: Zarea fungicola (assembly GCA_900169235.1). Lineage (NCBI taxonomy): Eukaryota > Fungi > Ascomycota > Sordariomycetes > Hypocreales > Cordycipitaceae > Zarea > Zarea fungicola. Next base: position 100,171 of record FWCC01000008.1, read on the forward strand.
AGCGTGAGCCGCGGGGTTGTATATAGACAGTTGCACCTCATATGAGGTGCGGCGCCATAAGGCTGGCAGGAAGAGTTAAGGCAGGGTCCGGTAAAGTATGTCAGGGGAGAGATGGTTCAAGTTAGTCATTGGAGACAGCGCGATAGGCAGTTGGTAACCGTTAGTAGGAAGCCATGCGCCGAGTATGTGATCGCTCCGGTATGGGAGAGAAGCTACCCATGACGGGAAACTGACGGGCCACAGGACGACTGGGGCCTGTGGGAGAGTCATTGACGCTGTGGATTCGCTGGCCAAAGGCAAAGGTCTGAGCACGGCTCAAGCCACCTTTGCGGGCCTTGAGTCTACCCATTTCCCGTTCACAAGTACGCTGGTGCTTCTCGTCGGACATTTCCACGTACTCGGGAGGATAGCATCGGCCACGGAACGTGGAAAAGAAGCCACTATAGCCTCCATCCAGAATGTACACCTCGGGATATGTCAAGCGAGGGTAGAATTCTGCATTGACTGTACGATCTTCGGCACGAACATGTCTGGCCATGAGAGGAGCACGGTGGGCAGAGTATTCACAGTGGAAGATGAGCAGAGATCTGCCACCAATAGGAGTCTTGAACAGCTGTGACGTCAGCAGCTCCTTGTCATTGTGGTTGACAGCACCCTCAATGTGGCCACCATCATACTCGTACTCGAAGCGGCAGTCGATGACCATTTTGTGGTCGAATTTTTCGTTGAATTTGCCATCGAGAATGTCCAGCATTGTGTCCTGGGTAATACGTGGAATGGTATCACTCGGGTCATCTGACAGAAAGTGCGGAACAACAGGCTCATGGGCCTCTTCAATATCCATGACAGATTTCAGTGATGATGGGACAGGGTCAAGGGACTGAGTCTTGGCATTCATGACATCAGCGGGGCTCTCAAACATACTCAGGGAGCGGCGAACCTGCTTGCGGTTTCGCAAGAAGGGATTCGACTGGCGTCTCGCATGGTAGTTGAGAGGGGATCCGAGGCGACCGTGGCCACTGTTGGAAGAAAGGAATTGTGGCCGCGAACGCAGTCCAAGAGGAATTGGAGCACAGGGGCTATTTGATGAGGCGGGTCTCGATTCTTGAGGGGGTGACTCCGACTGGAAGCATTCTCCCAAAGAGAGATTGGAAGTGGAACGGCTGGCAGAGTCACCACCGAAGCTAAAGGGAGGGAGCTGGCCGTCGGCATCAGACCTGGCGCCAGCACCGGTGAAGGTGTGGCCCTTCATACGGCTCAGCGGCGGCCGGCGTGGGGCAGCAATCCTACGGCTGGTATCATGTTAGCAAAATGTTGCTCGACCTTTTTTTCTTTCTTTTTAACCCAGCAAGACATACTCTGCAAACGACGGTGGCTTGGGGAACTCCAACGACGGTCGTGAAATTGGAGCCGGGGAGTCGAGCACCATGTCCTCATCCGGCGAGATGGAATTGGGCGTAGGGGAAGCAGCCTCAGATTGGATAGAGAAAGGAGTCTTGTGAGGAAGAGGAGAAAGCTCCATGTATTCGGTCAATGGGGCCGGAGAGGACGAAGGCAGAGGAGGGGTCGTCACGTAGTCTTGGTAACCAGAGCGTTAGAACACAGCAACTAGAGAAGAACGGGCCCGAACCTACGTCTATTTTCAAAGCCGCCCATGACACTGGCAGTAAAGAGAGCTCGTCGGGGAGTTGGAAAGTGAGGGCTGCACACCGTCATTAGCATCTAGATATCTGTGTGTGACGGTTGGAGGGGTGAGCTGTCCTACCTTGCTTCGGTGTCGAGACGAAAATTTTGCGAGAGATCGGCTGCCAGACTGGCTGCAGGAGAAGAACCACGGGGTTCATTGGAGTTGAAAAAGTCGGAAGTACTCCTCTGAAGCTGTTCACGAAGGCTCAAGGCCGCGGTAGCCACAGGCCCTGCAAAGGAGTGGTGACTACGGAAGATGTCCCTGGCTCCCCAGCTGGGAGCAGGCATTGGGCGGTGCAAGGCCGCGAGAGGTGAAGAAGCTTCCATTGTGGCGGATTGGAAGAGGTGGTAGTCAGATCTCGCAAAAAGTAAGAAATTTTTGCGAGATACTGAACAACCCGACTTGGTGGTTGGAGAAGAAAAAAAAGAAGCGTGAGGGTAAAGTGCAAAGTAAACGGTCGTGAAAAAAAAGAGCTCCACTGGCCTAGCAACGGGGCAACAGCGTGGAGGCGGACTTCAAAGCAGCCGGGTGGGTGACGTCGAGGACATGAAATCGTAGACAGCTAAAATATTCAACATGGACAAGTTGACGTGATTTGCATTACGAGTTGGCAGTATTTATTTCAAGGAAGAAATCGATCGTTTATATCGTTGGTTGGAACCGGTGGTACTGTGCAAGTAGGCGGCAGTCGGGTCGTGGGTAATCGTCAAACGGATTGTGTAGACCGTAGAGAACGGCGCTGATGGTGGGTGGGTTCGTGCGTTGCTCAAAGGACTATTCCGGGAACAATGAGAAGGAATAGTACAAAGAAACGACGGGCGAAGAGGAAGAAGGTCGACGAAGAAGGTCTTTTATTAACTTTTTCTTCTATTGGTCGTCTCTGTGAGTGTCGTGTATGGGCTGGTAGCAGTAACCAGTTTTTTGGTGTGGATTCTCGCCGGTCCAGGCTTGGAACTGGATGGCTATTGCGTCTGACTGACTGACTCTGTTCCCGGTCGGCGGCGACAAGGTGTTGTATAACAGCAAAGGCAGAGAGAGTCCCGAGGCAATAAAGTAGGCAAATAGGCTGCTACTGTGTGACTTGCTGGCTGAACCAAGAAGAATAGAAACACACGTAAAACAGAGCAGCCGGTCGGTATCGTAATACACAAAGCTTTACCTACGTACGGGAATGTTGTTGGCCTCAGACGGGCTTCTCTTACAAGAGAGGGGGGGTTGAGTAAGTAGGCAAAGAAGTTAATGGTGCGGGAGCGGCGGCTTTTTGAATTGTGGTGCACCACAGAAGGTGTGAAGCGCCGGAAAGCAGAGCAACCAGAGCCAGGATAGACGGATGGAGTTGTGACGTTGTTAGGGGTGATGTGGTGGACAAGGCGGATGGATGCGACGCAGCCTTGCGGGAGAAGAGGAGGGGCGGTGTTGGATTTGGCGGCGGCGGTGATGATGGACGCAGGACAGAGGTGCAGCAGTAGTGCAGTAGCAGTGCAGCTATTCGTTGGTGCCAAGGTACCTGGACGCTGTAGCAGGAGTGTCTCTACAAGATATGGCACTGGAGCATCAACCTGCAGTAGCCGCTGAAGGTACAGGAGGCTTGCAGGGCTTACAGGGGGCCTCGTCCCTCTGCAGGAGACTATCGGCGACTTGCCTGCCTGCTGACGAGTGACGAGTCGAAGCAGCCCAGGGCAACAACCTTACGATGGAGGCTGATAGGTTCGTTCCCTTGCTCGGCCGCCAGACTCTGGCAGCGAATTCTAGGTTCTGGTCTTGTCTTCAGCTGGACCTCGCAACCCCACTGGCAGGGGGTGGTTGCTGCGGGTGCCATACAAGCGGCATGGGCATGGGTGATGCTGGTGGAGGCGGCGCTGCCCTGGAGATGCATCATCATCATCTTGTTCCCAGAAGAGGCCAAGCTGCCCCCAAGCTTCACCACGCCACACCAATTATGGCCTGTGGGTACGTACCAATTGGGACCAAGGTATGTGGGCCTGGGTTGCTCCGTCGCACGAGTGGGGGTGCAGGAGGAAGTGGCGCCGTCAGTCGACAGGGAGGCTCTGGCGCCATACTGTGAAGCCTAGAATACAGCAGTGGCAGCCGCTAACAACCTTGACTTGTATAAGAATCGTCCATCCTTGAATCACTAAACTGCCAGAATGCTCACTAAAAAAAAAAAACCATTACCCACTGTCGAGGCTAACCCCAATGTGCCCAGTATCACTGATACCGCTATAATAACTGCACCATTCTTTGTTCGCTGGAAGACGATCCACAGGGGAGCATCCGTAATACACAAGTCATTATGAAGACTGGCGCAAGCTTGACTGTCATATATCGTGGTTACCTGGCACAGAAAAACGGGCACCAGGTCTCCTGGTTAATTGCCAGTTTTACTTTTACTCGTCGTATGTAATACAAACACTGATAATTAACACATGTCAAGGCGGCATCCTGCTGTCCGGGTGACCAAGTAACACTGCACAGAGGTGCATTAACTGTCACTGACTGCCCTAGTGCTTGATACCAGTACAGACAGACTACGAGATGTATAGACATTCATCATGTCGCCACCTAGCTTCATCTACTGCATAGTTGGCAATTGGTGACCGTGCTCGTAATGCAGTCAAGATCACACAAAGTCAACATGCTCAGTGCAAATTGCACAACAGGCACTGGAATCTCGAACAACCCATATCCAAAATCTGACACAAAAAAATCCATGGTTCATAATTAGTCCAGCCATGTATGCCAAAGTGTCTCGGCCTCTAATCTCGCTTGATAACCCTGGACAGCATCGTAAAATACCAAGGGTAGACATGCTGCCGCCCGCACCGGTCCAAGTACATACATACATCCATAGGACCATAGCTAACTACCAGTAGTTCTTGTTTCACTTTTGCACGCGACAACCCGCACAAGACTGATTCGTCTCTCATGTATGTCTGTGTCTCGACGTTATTACGTTCATCTCTCTCCCGTCCGCATTCATTTCATCTGTGCCAACCCACGAATTACTGTATTACCTAAGTGGCTCCTCCATCATCAGTCAACTGTGTAACCCAAACCCAAATCTGTGTGATTTTTTGTAGGGGCGGCATCAGTCAACCCGGTCTAGTCTGGTGGTTGACTCGGGGCGGACGAGTGGACAGCCACGTCCCGGCCTGGACTCACCATAACACAAGACCTCATATTCTCCGTATTCTAGGTTCTATTTATCAAGGCAGGCGTTCCTACTCAAACTATCTCCAGCATTTTCTCGTGTGCATACCAGTGCACGCTCTACATGCTGCTCAGCAAGTCATCCAGGGTAGTGGATAGGGCACGCACCACACCATCACGAGAGTGGCTCTTCTACATGTAGATTTATATTCTAAAAATACATCAACAGTGTCATTGTTGGTTCAATAATCCATTCAACTGGTGCTTGCGTATTCCTCTGTCTTTTATGACTCGTGGATGTGGCCGTAATCTTATTGCGGTATTCTGTCGCACGAAACTGGTTAAACTCGATGTCGTCAACATGCCAATCATTGTAGACGGAGACACAGATGACCATTCAGGGCTGTAGCACAAACACGCACACAGCAAAAAAAAAAAAAAAAAGAAAGAGAAAAAAAGAGATTACCACTTAACAATGGCAGTACCAATTCATCGTACAGTAGTTAGCCGGCTGGCTGGGTGTTCTCTACATCACAGCACTTTCAGATACGCACCACCTCAACGACCCGGGCAACCTCAACGCCAGCGTAAATCATGCACTGCCGCAGGATCAATAATGGTGGTTTCCAAATGTCAAGACGTCACGCACCTGCATTCGTTCAAACTCAAAGAAACCCCCTCCCCCCTGTCGCCCCGGATAGTTTCTCCCTACACAGAACGGGTCAGAGTCTAACATGCTCATTATACCAGATTCCAGACAAACCAGTTTCGTCGCAAAATCCCAATCAGAATGCTCCAAAAGGGGAAAATAAGGAAAGACACACAGCTCCGGAGGGTTTCGCCGCGATTCATTTCCAAGATTAAAACGAGATGAACTACATTCTCATCATCGTCCAACAAGACCAAATGCAGTTGGCTAAACTGATCAAATGCTGCTACCTGCCAAACTGTTTCTGTTTCGGACTCCTGTCCTCGTCAACCCGTTACGCGATGGACAGATGGGGACCAAGACATGACCTCCCCAAAGCAGTAAGAGCGCTAAAACCAATGTCGATCAAGTGCTCCATATTTCATAGCTATCTCAGGCTTTAACACCATGCAGCACTAATGCAGTACTATTTTGGCGTAGTTATTACTGTGGACACCTCCGCTTCTGTTTTGTGTCCCAGCTTGCAATCGCGCTCTCTCCTGCAGTCTCGCACATAGACTGCTGGAATTCCGGCTCCTCTGTTATTTGCAGCCATTTGGTTGTGACGTTGTAATATTGGCCCAGCCAGGCCATAAAAAACGGCCTAAGCGTGGCATCGCCACAAACAGCAACGAGTCTGTGACATGTCCATCACGATCATTCAATCTTGCCAACAGCTCAAGACATTCCAGGGCAGAATGCCGGAAATTAACCAAAGTCGTTCGCTTCTAAGTCTAAACTGTCGTACCATACTCCTTACAGAGACGCCTGTTGCTCCGCTGTTCCGGCTGCCCTAGTTTTCTTTAGCTGGGATATATAATTACTGCAGGACATTTCAGGGAACGCTGTTCCGCGCCTCTCCCTTGCGTACACGTATGGAGTAGCAAGACAATTTTTCAAGGAACCAATTAGTTAAGACTCTACTTTTTCATACTGATACTATTCTCAGTATTTCGTTGCCAAACAAGGGACGGCAGATTACTTACTGGTCGGTGTCATTCGTCTAGGCTGCCATCTTGACAAGCTCCCCCCGGAAGAGAACATTGCACAATCACGACCCTTTTCTGATACATTAATGGACCCCAGCAGGGGTTTTGGTCGCAATCAATCTGACGGGCTTAGGAGAGACGGCTAAAAAGCCCGGGGTCGTGATATTTACGGAGTAACCAATACCCAGACGATCTTTAGAAAAGTATGTAGTACATACAACACCGTGTCTCATTGTTTTTCCATCACGCTCAATTGGAACCATTATCACCAAAAGACCGAAGACGAAAATATCCCCATCCAGTCTCCGAGGCGATGCGCCCCTGCCCACAAATGGAACCCTTGGCAATTGGTTACATGGATGCGATCCCGCATGGCGCCGACCCTCTCCCCTGCTCCCCAGGTTGCCATTGGCTCTGATGCTGCGAACGGAACGCCTCACGACCGTCCTGGCTGATGCGTTGAAATCAAAATATATAGCGTCATACATACACCTGGATGCAGCCTGTGTATTTTGTACATGTACATAGACATACAGCTTGTACTTCATGAACCACGCGGTATTCATACTGGAAAGGACATTTTTATCTCCAAAATCGTTTCTCCTCAGCTAGACGGCGCAAGTCCATGCACATGGAGACTTGGCGGTTTCAGTATTTTTCTGCGATGCGACTGTGCATCATCCCCCAGAATGAACCATAATGTTGCATTATGCACAGAAACATGAAAAAAAAAAGAAAAAAAAAAAAAGCAACTGTCGCATTCGCTTTTGCGTGGCATTCACAAACGTATACTGTTGATGTTGCACAAGTAAGACTTCTACAGCAAAGCCTGCTTCACTTGTACCAAGCACATGAAGACTTTTTGGTGGCAGCAAGCTAACCTTGTCAGCCGAGCCTACGCCGCACTCTGCCGTCGCAACAACCAGATTTGGTCTTTTCTTTTATTCTTATTTTTTATTTTTATTTTATAATTTTCCTCGACGATCTAGGAATTCCACTTTCTCTTTTTAGCCTGCATATGCATGACGAGTTTCACGCGTTGTTGACAGTTCGGCAAAAAGTGCCCCAAAAAAATGCAAATCGACTGCTCCTCGTATCCGTCCGCCCATCACGATTTCCAAGACACGCCGAGAAACTCGTAGCAAGACCCAAAAACCAAACCAAATCTAATACCCTGGTCGCTCGCTGCGTCATAGACGTTTTGCCAATCCCATTTTATTAGCATCGTCCGATTTACTGGCTTAAATTACGATCCAAGCTGCGAACATCTGTTGCACGGCTTTGAGCCGATGTATCAAAAACGTCATTCGTATCCTTCCCATATGCGCTATAAAATTCCAAAACCGTTAATGCAGCCAAGGGGATAAACAAACGAACGACGAAGGAAGCCACTTGCTGATTGCATATCTGGCGTTGTGGCCCCCCTCGTCAGTAGCACATGTAGGTGCTCGGATACTCGCAATTGTTAACTCCCGGAAACGCGACAGTAGAAACCCATGCGGCCTTTTCTCTCTTTTGTGCTTCCGCAAGCTGCCCCCAAACATGGTTAAACTGACAAATTCGTCCCTCTCACTAGTCTCGTTCTGGGGGGATGCTTCTCGCCGAGCCCAGCTTTGCAAGGATTGGATGACCGAAAAGAGGCGAAGCCCGTGGGGGCAGAGGACAAGTAAAAAGCCTCCTTTTCCTTTCTCCACGTACCCAAGTTTAGCCTTGTTCTCAATCCTCCAACGAGAGCTCGCAAGCCTCGTTGAAGCTCTTTGCTAGGCAGGGCCACCCCTGCCGCTCTATTGTTTACTTTGCCGCCGACCCCTCCGGAAGTTCGCCTTTCCAGAGCAAGCCCTCTTTTATCCTTTACGCCTACGGAGTAATCGTCTGTCACAGACAGTTGCACATGATGTGCATGACCGAGCACATCACCATGCACCTATCCAATCACCTCGCCTACGGGCGGTCTTGAGGCGTTTTCTTACAATCAGTCATAACACATCTGTTTGTGTGCATCTATGTATGTATTTCGTCACACACCGCATGCCATTTTCAGCCATAGCTTGGTACACTTTTGGTTCCATTCTTCAATGCCCTGAAACTTGCTGCCCTGCTCTTACAGGGCAGAATCTCATTACCCCACCACCGGCATAAGCTTTTGAAGCTAGCAGGAGAACAAGGGCTGGCCGCCACAAGGGCAAACGAAATTTCAAACTGAGCTCTCCTCCGGTGCCGGGAGCGAGGGCAATTGACACACTACGAGACCAGGATTTGGCTTCTGTTTGCCCTTAATTTCTTCCTTCCCTTTGATGCTGCGTTTTATGCCGTTTGAACACGCTCCCTTTGTGAATTGCGGTATTGTAGCGTTGGTGAAAAGGTCGGCTCTGCCAAGTAAACAGAGTCGCCAGTCGCGCTATCAAAGTAAACATTGCGAATCGCGTTATTTCTGCCCCGCCCGGCAACAGGTGATATCACGGTATCACGTGACCATCACATCCGTTTTGGGAAATTTGGGATGGTTCCTAGACGGAAAGGCGGAGCTACAGGGCAGAATATAATTTCTTGAGATCTACGAAGCAGACAGCAGAGCTGGGATACGAACGGCGATTTCCATATAGAATCCTTATCTTCTGGTGATTGTATGCTATTTATCCGTCATGGCAGGTAAACGGAAACGTGGAGCCAAGGAGAGCGGCGCTTCTGCCCCCAATGGCCATAAAAAGGCTAAGAACAATGCCAACTCAACTGCCAAATCTACGACGGCCATCTTTGTAAAACATCCCTTTGTCGAGGCACCGACGGGCGAAGAACGACGACGAGAGGCTACGCTGTACGATTTATTGGCTAGTGAAGATGAAAACGAGAGAATATCCGCGGCCGACTGTATTATATCCAGTCTCATTGGCGAGGAAAAGGTCCCCGAAGCCGTGCTCGAGCGTCATCTTGAGCGCCGTCTCTTCCGTGGTCTGGCCAGCGGCCGAAATGCCGCCCGGCTCGGCTTCAGTCTCGTCATCACAGAGTTGATGACCCAGTTGTTCGGCGACAAGGCCCTCGCGGCCGCGCACTACCCCGGGCTCACCTTCCAGAAGGCCGTTCGCATCCTCATGGACAAGACGAAGCCAGTAGGCAACATTCCCGGCCAGGAGGAGCGCGACCACTACCTTGGTCAGCTCTTCGGCATCGAGTGCTTTGTGAGTGCGCAAGTTATCTTTAGCGAGCCCACGCGGTGGAACATGGTGCTGGACCTGCTGCTTAAGATTGCGCAGAAAAAAGTCTGGCTGCGCACCCAATGCGGCTGGGTCATTGTCCAGGCCCTGCAGCAAATGGACCAAAAATCGACTGAGGTCACGCTGCAGCAGATTGCCGACGCCAACATGGCCAAGACAGCTGACGGTGTCGCCTTTTGGATCACGGCCCTCAATAAACATCCTAGTATCAAGATCAAGCCTTGGCGTCACCCGCTTGCAACCAAGACTCTCGGCGACCTGGTTTCGGTGTTGAAGGAGAACTTCAACGAGTCAGGCAAGAATTCCAATGACAACACACGCGGAAATGCCCCCAAGCAAGCAAATTGGACAGCGCAGCTGCATTTTGTATGGGACATTATTCTGGCGTACTATGTGGACAATGCCATCAAGGCAGACGAGTTTGATCAGTTTTGGCAGCGAGTTGTAGATGGTAAGCTGCTTTTTTTATGCCCATGCTGTTATCACTGCTAACAGAAAATTTTAGACGGATTCTTTTCCAAAAATGCGAGCGACGGACAAAAGTTCAAGGGGTTCATGGTATTCCAAAAGATGCTCGAGGGTTTAATACATCAAAAATCCAAGGTCGACAAGCTCTTCTCAAAGAACTTATTGAGCTGCCTCATGAACCAGGCGGCCAAGGAGGATCGCTATCTACACAGGGCCGCCATCAAAGCCTTAAAGGCTATTGAAAACACTGTTGCATCGCATCCCAAGAGCCTCACCACAGTCCTCCGCAACTTGCTGACCGATAACGGAGTATACAGCTTTGACCAGCGCACTTCTTCAAAGACGATCGATCGTCTACTGCAGAGCTCTGGTAGCACAAGTGAGAAAAAACTTCTTGATGTGCTGCAATTACCCATTGCATCGCTCAGTAGCCAAGAAGAGACGGTGGCAAAATCAACTTTGAGATCATACGTCGAGTACGTATCCAAAGTCCTCACTGTGTCGGCGTCGTCTACTGAAAACACGGAGAAGAGCAGCGGCAAGGATTCATTTGGTTTATATTTACAAGAACTATCCCGACTGGCATACTCACAGCCCGAGAATATCCCCTCTGAGCTGTTGACTGAGCAGATCCGAGAGCTATGCAGATCAAGACTGGAATCGTCGTTATCCAAGCTTACCCGTCGTGCTGACGACTTTTCTGGCCTATGCAATGCCATTGCATCCATTGATCCTACCTCGGTAGACATGGACGACATCATCAAGACAGCCGTTGATGATGCCCTCAAGCGTATGCGCAGTCTTCTGAAGCGCAAACCAAAGACAGAAGCAGCCAGAAGCGTCAATGAGGCACTGGCCACTCTCCACGCCATTTCTATATTCCAGCTATACAACGAAGACCCGGATGCCATGGAGTCGCTTAAAGACCTTGCTCAATACGACGAGAAGCTGAAGAAGGGCGACAAGGCCGAAGGCAACTCGGAGCTTCTCGTGGAGATTCTGCTCTCCATGGTCGCTCGTCCCTCATCACTGATGCGTCAAGTCTCGCAGCAAGTTTTTGAGGCGTTCAGCAGCCACATTACTGCCGGCGGCCTGCAGCTTCTCACCGATCCCCTTGCAGCAACCGAGAGCTCCAGAGGCCAAGAGGAGCTCTTCAACACTGATGGTGATGCCATGGCCATTGACGAGGATGTCTCCGACGCAGAAGGCTCCGACGACGACGGTGTAATCGACCTTGAGGATGCCTCTGATGTTGAACTTGGCTCTGATGTGGAATTTGTCAATCTTGGCGACTCAAAATCTGATGCTAGTGATAATGAAAGTGAAAGCGATGACGACGGCGAGGATGATGATGGTGACGACGAAAATACTGAAAAGGCTGATGGTGAGGAAGAGGGCCCCATCGATCTTGACGTGCTCTGCGCCAACATTCTCAAAAGTCATCGACTTGACAAGGACATGGATGCTGCCTCGTCCGACTCAGACGGCGACATGTCCGACTCAGAGATGCTGCAGCTCGACGACAAGCTCGCCGAGGTGTTTAAGCAGCGCGTCAAAGCCAAGCCGGACTCGAAAAAGGTGAAGAAGGATGCCAGGCAGTCCGTCGTCCAGTTCAAGCACCGCATCCTGGACCTCGTGGACATCTATGTCAAGGCCGAGGGCCAACGTCTCAATCCTCTCGCGTACACGCTGCTTGTTCCCCTGCTGCATCTCATGCGCACGACGAGCACTAAGCCGCTCGCGAGCCGTGCATGTGAAATTATCCTCAACTACCAAAAGGTGCTGAAAAAGTCGCGGGGCAGCAAGTCCGCGACAGCGTCCATAGACGACGACGCCAAAGCAGTGGCAGCAGAAGAGGACGATGCTAATGATGGCAGTTGTGATGACGAGGAGAAGAATGGCAGCCTCCTCTCACTACTGGTCGAGTTGCACGAGGCAGCCGGCAAGGATAATGCGCACGCGTACAACAAGGCCGCCAGTGCGGCGAGCCTCCTCGTTGCTGGCTCCATGTTTGCGGCCGATAGGGCGAGCATCAAGCAGGTGGCGGCCGTGTACGCCCAGACGCAGAGCCAGTGGGTGCTGGGCGAGGTGCAGCTGCAGACGTCGTTTTTCGCTGACTGGAACAATTGGTGCCAGAACTATGCCTCACAGGCGAGAGAAAAGAAGCAAGAAAAGTAAGGAGAGGGGAGAGTTAGCCGACGAGAGAGGGAGAACAGGAACGAAAAGTAAAGCTACATGTAGATACCACTCATATTAACGTTTTATTAACATTGGACCATGGATGAAAATTGATAGACCTCTTGACAAAGAAGCACTTCACAAATTTTTTTCTGCATCTAACCAGCCCCCCCAGCCCAAAAAGCTTAAAAGTCGTAAACAGTAGGTATTTCGAATGGGCATGGCTTGCCCATTTTTGTTATGATATTACATGATTTGCTGGCTGGCAACGGCTTGCCTATTTTCCCTTTATTCTTTTGTCTCGTTCTGTTTATTCTTCCATCTTATCATCATCCTTATCATCGTCCTTCTTATCGCTCTCCTCCTCTTCATCGTCCGAGTCGTCCTCGGCCTTTGCTAACCTCTCGGCTTCCTCACGCAACTCCTTGGGGACCTCGACGTGACGGCCCTTTGTCGGCCCGTCGACAGTGCTGATCCACGTCATCTCCAGCTCAAAGTCCTTGTCCTTGTTATCCTTTTGCGCCACATAAATGATGCGCGCCGCCTCCTTGACGGCCTGCTGCAGCGTCATCTTTCCGTTCTGCAGGTCCAGCTTCTCGAGCTCCGCCTTGGCCGCCTGGCGGCCCTTGCCCGTCGCGGCACCGTAGTAGCCCCAGTACTGGCCACTCGGCTCGACCATGTAGAGAAATGGACCTCCGTGCTTCTTGCCGGCCACCTTGCCGCCAGCGCCGCAGGCAGGGCCGGCGCCGACCTCGCCGTCGACGGGGGTATCCTCCGAGCTGTCGACGCCGCCAATGATGCCGGTGATGCCAAAGGGGCGGACGGAGCCGTACATGGTGTACGCCTGCAGGTAGCTGCCCATGCGCGAGGCGAGGTCGGCTGTGGGGATGGGGGCCTTGAAATTTTGGCGCCAGGATTGCGACTCGTCGCGGGCTCGGTCGACAAAGTGGCGGCCGTCGGGGATCATGCCAGAGTAGACCTGGAACGTACACAGAAAGCGTTAGTAACCTGGGGGGGAATATGGCAAGCCAGACGTTACGGGGTCCTTGTCCTCCGGGGCGATGAAAAGAAGAGCAAGACAAGGAAAACATCGTGGACGTAAGGCTCGACAAGAAAGAAGGGGGACTGGGGGATTCGTACAACTCCGATGTGACTATCAACTGTACCGATGCGCTTGTTGGCACCGGCCTTGGCTAGCTTCGAGGCAACCACCTTCTCTACGGCCAGAACGACACCCTCGTCGCAGCGGATGCCGATGGATGTGCCGCCATTCTCTACTGCCTTGACTGCATATTCGACCTGAAAGTTGCGACCATCTGGCGAGAAGATGGAGTTGAGCAAATCGTAACCCGTTCCTATCGAAGTCTGTAGATGCGGCGCGTTTCGTGGTTAGCTCGACCTCCGTGACCACTACCGGGGGTGGATAACCCATGTATGCGGAAGATATCGGGGTCGCTCACCATTTTCTATATTTGATTGAGGAAGTGTAGGTTTGATATGTGTGTATAGTGTTGATGCACAGCGCTGGGTGGTTGATGAGGTCTTGTTCGGGTGGGTAGCTTCGCTGGTTGGGTGATGGAAGCTGACGAGGGAGCTTCTGCCTGAGGCGACGTGGGGCGATTTAGGTGCGTTTGGCGGAAAGCTATTGACAGTTGCAGCTATAGGGTGGGCAGCTGGATCGTAAATGGTCAATTCCAAGAGCAGCGCGTGTTGGGGAGAGCAGGGAATTTTAAAGCATCAGTTATCAATCAATTTACAAAAGTAAATACAATCGGCGGGCATCCGTTTATTTCTTAAACGATTCCTTGGTTCGGCTTCAAGATTGGACCGTTGCTGTAGGCAGTGGTGTGTACGCAGCTGTGTGAGCTGACGAGGACTGTCTACCTAGATTTGAGGGAATGTGGCTGAGGAAGGGGTTCAGCCACACATGAAAATTGCGGTTGAGAACGTGAGACCAATTGGCCAACAGTCACATTTATTACCTTTTTTTTTTTTTTTTGGTATAACTTCGATTTTGTACGTGGAATAGTTCGAAGTACGGAGTACCGCGAAAGCCTCTATAAATGGTTATATTGTCAACAACGAATCATGACTATGAGGTCAGGTGCAACTATGTCTAGCTCAAGCTGTCTAAGGATATTTTCCAGAGGCAACAACGGCATCACTGAGAACCTTGATTGACAATTTTTTTTTTAAAAAAAAAAGAAAAAGAAAAACCACAGGGAAAGGAAATCGAATGTAAATTTGGCCCAAAATGAAGAATCATCATAAAAATATGTTACTTCTTCTAACCCACAGAGCCTCGCTTAGACACCACAGACAGTAGCTTTGGACATCAGATCAAGTTTGTAGGGAAATCCAAAACAGGCGACACTTTAATACACAGCTTGCGCTTGGCAACATTAAAACATCCCTGGACACTTCGGACCGCCTCAAAATAATTCGTATTAACAAATGCGGCCATCCACTCAGACTGATTTGTTTCGTGCCAACATACCCATACCGAGATACAAGGCAGCACTGCGCCATTATACCTTTAAATCCGCATGAACTATCTCAAAGTTCTTCATTATTAAAGCTGCCCGCTGCTTCGATCTCGGTGTGAAACCCATTGGAAACGGCGTTGGCTCTAATATGACACTCGAGTTGGTCGCCTGGTTGTCAAAAGACACATTATCAAAAGTCAAAGGACATTTCTTAATCGACAGGTTGAAACCCCAAGCGACAGACGCCCCAGTGAGGAATAGTTCGTAATCAGCAATAGACTGCCCTAGACACATGCGGCGACCCCAGCCAAAGGTATGCATAGCCTTGCCCTCGCGTAGGCTGGGATATCGGGACAGAGGCTCCATGTAAGTCGGCCAGTCAGGCTCGAGCCAGCGCTCAGGGTGAAAGTTTTCAGGGTCAGGATATTGCTCAGGAACTCTATTCAGGGCCCTAGCCGACGTTAATAAAGGAAAAGGAGGAGGAAATCAAAGATGGCAAGCAGAGTGGAGGGTCTTACCATTCACAGGCTAGCACTACGTCGTCTTTCTTAATAGTGACACCTCGATATTCAACGTCTTCTTCACATCGATGCGGCACACCTAACCCTGAGTCAGCATGTATAAAATTACCTTATCACGATCACAGATCAAGCTTACCAAGAGGTACAGTTGATCTCCACCGCAGCGACTCCTTGATACAGGCACGCACTGTAGGCAGCCGCTCATAGTCTCCAATTTCTGGCATGCGGTCACCGCAAACGCGATCCAGCTCGTCTTGCATCTCCCTCTGCCAATCGGGATGTAAACCCATCGCCATGAGAAAATACTGAAGTGGCCCAGCGACAGTAACCACGCCCACCATGGTCTGAAATCCCAGCATGCAAGCGGCGAAGTCTTCCTCCTCGGCATTCTGCGCTAGGCTTGGATTCTCAAGGCCCTTGCCACCCTCACCTCCTGCTGCGACCTGCGCCAGATAGCGATACATCCACGTCTCCTTGGGCAGCGAGCCTGCCCTGAATCTCGCCTTGGCAACCTGTAGATTCTCCCGCCACCAGCTGCGCATCTCGCCCTCGCGCTTTTCCTCAAATTTGCGCCAGGGGTTGTAGCCCAGCATGTCGGCGACGTCCCAGAGCGGCGTCAGGGCGTTGATGATGGGGCCTGAAATGGACATTTGGCGCAACGTCTCGGTGGCCGTAGTTCCAAAACGGGTGCCCTGCGTGGCATCGTCCAAGGAGAGGGTCGTCATAATGCGACCTGTTAGCTCGCGCGCGTTGGCGTGAAAACGCGCCGGGTCGACGAGCAGCGTCATGAGGTAACGCCTCACTTCGCGATCAACGTGGCCGTAGAAATGGGCCTGGCTGGCGGATGCCATGGCGGCATGAACCCATTTTCTCTGACGTTTCCAAGTTTCTATATATAAAGATATCAATAAAAAAACTTTATAAAAGAGAAACTTGGCCCACTTGATAAATTGGACTGGTGGCGCGTGGGTTTGTGGAAAGTCAAGTTGAATTGTTTCTTACCATTACGATCTTGAAGAGCGACGTAGACGGGTCCGGCTCTATGGTTAAGGAGCGCACGAATCTGCGTGCGTCCGGCAAAGTTATTGCCCTTTTTGATGAGCAGCTCCTGCGCAATGCCCTCATCGGCAATGACGATGAAGCGCTGTCCCATCATGGACGTCTCGTAGATAGGCCCGTACTTGTCCGCCCACTCTTTAAACTTAAGCCACATAGAGAACCTAGGCAGGTCGTGGACGCGGCCCACAATGGGGAACTGTCTCGGCCCCGGAAATCTGGGGTTGTTTCCTTTAGTTGAGGTCCATTTGTGCAGAATGGTTGAGATGGAAAGAATTAAACCGGGAACTGCAACGGCATAAAAGTACCAGTTAAGCAGCAAGAGGGCCATGGCCGAAACACCGACGTCGCGTGTTCCTTTCCTTGTTCGCCAGGTGAACCTTATAGGAGGAAACCAGAACACAGAGAGAGCAGAGAAAACCAAGAAATTTGTTACCGAAGTCTTGATTGCTGGAATGTTGCCGGGATTGTGATGAAGCGAGCGCGTGGATTGGCAGGTAAAGCAGGCTTCTGTTGCAGATTGGTTATTTACTCAGACCTGCTCGGCTACACCCCTCTTTCAAGCATTGGCCACCAAACCAGGCTCTAGCCAAGTCTGGAAATTATGCTTCCGATACCCATGTCTAACGTGAGACCTAATAGTGTAACAGGGAACTGGCTGGAACCCTTTGCTAACTAACTGTATGGGCCGAACATTATTTATAGCGAGCAAACACAGTATAAAAAGCAAGTACACTGTACGTTTTCTGTATTGGCCAGATAAAAATCGACAGCGACGTTGGATACTGCAGTAATTTAGAATTAATTTAGTTAATTTCTTTGGCTTGACGGAAACAATCCCCCCCCCCCCCCCCCTCTGTTTTCAATAACCTCATTTAATTCATGAGCTACCTTTGTTTTTGGAGGTCCTGTCCTCTCATGTTTCTCTTCCCTCCAACGTATATCGACTAACAGGGTAAATCAAGGGCTATCTCTACTTGCAGGATAGGTAATTAATGCAACTATTATAGGAATTTCCAGATTGCGCAGTAAACAGCGAAAGTTGCACTACCACTTGTCAAGTTTATGAAAGCCCAGAGTCGTCAGAGCTAGCTTCCCCAGTCAAATTGCAATTCTGACTTGTCCATGGGACACAATCCGATGCTTTGAGATCATTGTATGGCGTTTCATGAACAATAACGTTGCATTTTTGAGCCTCGAACTCGGTTTGAAACTTGCGGATAATCTATATATTGTCAGTAGAACATGACAGCCCGAGTACACAGAACAGCTACTTTACTATGGCTACCCTAAATACTCTCAGGCCAGTTGGATGTGTCTCAATACATGCGTCGCAGATTTTGTGCAACGTGTATGGCACATTGCTATTTGTGGATATCTTGCATTGAGCAAATGACGCTGCCATTTCGACCTCTCGTTTGGTACAGCTCTGCGCGACACAAGAAGTATCCGTGGGACTTGAAGGTGTCTGCAACGATGGAGTAGCAAGGGAAAGTATGTAAAAAAATATCGAAAGACGCATTTTCGGCGTTGATAGATGCGAAGTGTAGGAGAAAGTCTGGACGATTAAAGGGCTTCAACAAGGAAAGTGGTGTCGTCTATATAAATTATTTCACCGCTCTTTTAACTGGCGAGAAAGGTATTCAGATGCTTAAGACAAGTGCGTCATTGTGGTTATGCTCTCATGACCAATGAATGTCTTAATACTGTTTCCTCGGACTTTGGTGCTGGCGACAAAGGTACTTGCTCTTCACGGACAGACTGCAGCTAACTTGGTGGGTGCCCGAGACCATGGTAACTACAGTGGTGGCCCCTAAATTTTGATTCTTCTTCTTTTGTTGACTCGTGCCCTTGAGCCGGGTTTCAGTTAGTCTACATGGACTGCATACCATAACAAGTTGGTGATGCGTGGTATTGCCCGACTGTCCTACTTTAGCCTTCTGCCTCGGCTTGGCTGCGCCACGTTGGGCGTCCTCCCAGGCATTCTCAACAAGTGCCAAAATTGTATTATTAGACCATTGAAAACGTGAAGTGTAAGAAATATATAGAAAAGATTAGCCTTTTGTTTACACTTTTTTCAGTATCAAACATTCAAAATCACAGAAACATGCCAACCGTCACTCGGAAGTCTCGCGTCATCGGCGCACTCCTCGGCCTCCATGCCGGCGACTCCCTCGGTGCGAGTGTCGAGTTCAAATCCCACGCCGATATTGAGGCCGCCTATCCCCATGGCCGCGGCTCCATTCGTGACATTACCGGCGGTGGCCCCTTTCGATGGTCCGCCGGCCACGCCACCGACGACACGGACATGACGCGCGCCATCCTCCTCGCCTACCGGGACTGTCTCGGTCCAAGCACGAGCAGCAGTAGCAAGGACGACGTTTCGCTGCGTGCGGGCAAGTACTTTCTCAAGTGGTGGCGCGGCGACTGGCCCGGCCGCAAGACGGGCAGCCGGCCCGCCGACATGGGCAACGCCACGCGGACCGGCCTCGAGCGCTTCGCCAAGTCGCTGGACCCCGACAAGGCCGGCGCGGGCCGGGGCTCCGCCGGCAACGGCAGCCTCATGCGCTGCCTGCCCACGGCGCTCTTCCGTGCCGACGACCTCGACCGGCTCACCGCCGAGAGCGTGCGCATCAGCAAAATCACCCACGACGACCCGCTGTGCACCGTCGCCTGCGCCGTGTACAACGCCATCGCCGCGCAGCTCGTCCTCGGCGAGAGCCCCGCGGCCGCGGTTCGCGCGGGCATGCGGCTGTGTAAAAAGCTTGAGCAACCGCAGCACGACACGCACGACACGCACGAGAGGCGCGTCCTGAATGCGCTCAAGCTCGGCACGCAGCTGCGCATCCAGGGGCTCGCGGAGCATGGCCCGCCGCCATCGGCGCTGCCCGGCTTGTGCAGCGGTTACGTGCTCGAGTCGCTGTCACTGGCTGTGGCGGCGGTGCTGGACCCACGGTGCCTGGAGGATGTGCTTGTGGATGTGGTGCGCATCGGCAAGGACACGGATACAAATGCTGCGATTGCCGGCGGTCTCTTAGGCGCAAGAGATGGTGAAGATGCGATCCCACGGCGGTGGGAAGAGAAGTTGCAGTTTGGAGAGGAATTTCGCACAATTGCTTCCAGTTTACTTCGACATCAGAATGGTGGTAAATAAAGAAACAACAGAGAGAAAAAGCAAAAAAGACCGTCTCATATTGCATCTCGCTATACAGCAAAAAACATGCCCAGTGCTCAGGCAGTAAAGCTCTATGAAGACGGAGAAATTGCAAAAAATAAATAAAAAAATAAATTGACAGCAGAAAAATGTATAAATAAACAAACCCATGAGAACCATGATCAGAATGCCACTTTTTTACGCTACCAGTCCAACTCCTCTATCCCATGTAACTCTTAGTCTGCCATTTATAGACCACCCTTGGCCTTCAAGTCGTCATGCGCCTTCTTCTGCTTGTCCCAGCTCTTCTTGTTCTGTTTTTGCTGGCTCTTGGGCACGTCGCTGCCGTCCTTCATCTTGGTCGGCAGGCCCTGCTCGTCCCACGCACTATAACGCTCATCCGTTTTGAACATCTCCTCGGGAGGCGTCTTGGCCTTTTCGCGGGCCTCTTGCTCAACCTTTTCGCGGGCCAGACGGGCCTCCTCCTTCTTCTTGGCCTTATCTGCAGCGGCGGCAGCCTTTTCCTCGCGCGCCGCGATGAGTTCAGCGGCGGCGATGAACTTGATGAGTGATGGCTGGTTGTCTGGGCGATCGTCGAGGTAGACACCCAGGTTAGTAAAATCGTGGTCGCGGATGCGGTCGGTCAGGCTGAGAATGGCCTTCTTCACATCGGGGTTCTGCGCGCCAACAACACGACGGAGCTCGTCACGGAGCTGTGCAGCCACGCGGAGGAACGGCAGAGAAAGCTGCTCAATGTCCTTGGAGCCGCCCTGAGCAATGCCCTCAAAGTCACTGGTAGGATCCCTTGCGACCAGGTCCCTAATAACATCGCTGTCCAGTGACAGAGCCTTGACATCGGCTTTGACCGTGTTCATCATGGACTTGTAGGGCTCAACAGCAGTCTCAGGATTGACGTTGTCAGCAATCGTAGACACCCATCCAATACCGTTGTATGGGGCCTTGGCATTGGCATCAAGACCAAAGATACCAACAATGGTAGTGAGCCATTGAGAAATAGCCTCAACATCGGCCAGATTTGTGTCCTTGTTATCCTTCAGGTAGGCGTTGGTGGTATTGACAAGCTTCAACATAACAAGCATTGCGCGTGGAGTATCAAAAGAGTTTGAAAGAGCCGCGTCAACCTCAGTCTTTGCCTGTTCTAGTTCTGTGCCGAGACGGGTGCCAGGCTGAACGGACAGCGAGAGCTTTTGTAGTCCGGCGCTGTCAGCAGCCTCTGCAAGCCACGACTTTGTGTTGGTAAAGAAGTTCTATAAAAATATCAGACATGCTGTTTACTGGAAAACGATAGTGAGTTCCACTTACACTGATAGTTGACTCCCAGCTATCGGCCTGGGTAATCATGTCTGCCGAGATTTCAACGCCGTCAAACCACTTGCCCATCAAAAAGACGATGCGCATGCGTCGCGCGTTAAAGGTTGTTGCAAGTGCGTCTTGGATGGTCTGAAAGTTCTTTAGAGACTTGGACATCTTGGAACCAGAAATGTGCAAGTGACCGGTGTGAAGGAAGTATCGGACCCATGTGTGCTCCCCCTTGCCAGCCTCGCAAAAGTAGGCCTCACTCTGCGCCAGCTCATTATCGTGATGAGGGAATGCGAGATCAATACCGCCCGAGTGAATGTCCATCTGCGAGCCAAGGATATCAGAGGCCATGACGGAGCACTCAATGTGCCAGCCAGGGCGGCCATCACCCCAGGGGCTAGGCCAGAACGGCTCACCAGGCTTAGACTTCTTCCAGAGGGCAAAGTCGCCTGGTGAGCGCTTGCCGCCGAGGTTGGTGGAAAGGGCACCCTCGCCTTCCTCCTGGAGAGCTTTGTCGTTTTTGCTGTCGGGCCGAAGTCTGGCATAAGTATTGCCAGCCTTTTCAAAGGCAGCAATATCAAAGTAAACAGAGCCGTCAGCTTCGTACGCAAAGCCTTTTTGAACAATGCGCTCGACAAAGGTGGCAATCTGAGGAACATATTCGGTGACGCGGGTAACGACATCGGGGGGCAGAACGTTGAGTGACTCCAAGTCTTGCATAAAAAGCTCTTCCATAGCCTTGGTGAGATCAGTGAACATGGTCTGGTCGCTGGTATCTACAGTCTCCTTGTAGAGAGAGTCAAGATAGGGCAGTAGGATCTCGTCGCAGCCGGGGTGGATTTGACCAGACTTGATGGATTCGGCGGCAGCATCCATGTTGCCAATATGCATCTTGACTTTGGCCTCGGCATCACTTGGTTTGCCCTCGCCAGTCAAGGTCCCTCCAGCCAGAATCTTGCCGTAAGCGTTGTCCCTGGCCGCATGGTAGTTGGACTCGTTGAGGTTCTTTTCATGCTCACGCAAAAGAGGTAGGCTCTTGTCTGCGTAGGCGAGGAACGCACTCAGACCCAGTTGTTTTAATTCGTCGGGGGTGTATCGCTTCTTCTTTTCGACCTCCAAGAGACGCTGTCGTCTGGCTTTGATGATGATCTAAGTCCTGTAAGCAAGATGCGCCGACAAGCCACAGTTTAGCATAAGCCCTACCTTGTCATCAATATCGGTAATGTTCATGACATATTTCACGTCGAATTTGAAATAATGCATCAGGATGCGACGAATGACGTCCGAGGTGACATAGTTACGGGCGTGGCCCAGGTGACTCTTGTCGTAGACAGTCGGGCCGCAGACGTACCAGCTAACCTTGCCAGCTTCCCTGGGAACAAAAGGCACTGGCCCGCCAGGCTGCAAGGAGTTGTGAAGCTTGAGTGATGCCATGGTGCCGGCTGAGCAGAGTCTAGTAAATTGGACGAAGGTTGGACGAGGGGAGATTCTTGAGGATCGTGATAGGACGCGAAGCAGATTCATACAGGCAAGGTCTCGTCGAAAGTTGGGGGCGCGGTAGAAACTTTTATACCTGCTATGGACAGTCGACTCGAGATGCAATTGTCTTGTATTCGAGTCGTGAGTCACCGGCGAAAGCCCGAGGCGAGAGGTGTAATGGTTGCAACGGAAGGGTTGAAATGACAAGATGCTGCTCGGGGAGATGAGCCACCAAGACAGCTGTCACGAACCCGATCGGAGGGCTGCCCTGTGAAGGGGAATTTTCTAGCACCCCGCTTTGCGTGCCCAGCGTTGGCCGTAGTGCGTCGTTGCCCCTCGCCAGTTTCAGTTTCCTTTTAGCGGTTGCAGTAAGCTGGAGGCGGCCAGTTAGTACCTACAGGTACCTTGGTACTAGGACGACACAGCGGGGCCCCTTTGCAGCGGCTACAGGGGCCCCCAGCGCCGATATGGCAGGCGGTCGCAGCCCTCAAGCCCCATGTGGCGCTCCAACGTCGGTTGCCAGTGGAGGCTTTCAGTGGGTGGAGCCACTGGAGTCAATCGAGCTTCAGGCAATTTTTTTTTTCCCTTTGAAGTGGCAGAATTCTTCATAGTCTTCAAGAGAACCGAACCGACAGCGACGCATTTGTACGCAATTGGCATCAGAAACACGCCCCGTCCTGCCAAGTGTGCAGCCATGGATTCGAAACCGTCACCGTTCCTGGAACCCGGCACTCACACCAAAGTCGGCTCTCTCGCCATTGTCAGCTTGGCGCGTGACGACTTTGACGCCATCCGCCTCGAAAAGTCGTCCGGCGCAGTCGACGGATACGCAGAGGGAGCGACCCTCAACACACGATTCGGCTCGTTTCCGCATTCGACGCTGCTAGACATACCTTGGGGCTCGCAGGTTCGCGCATCGGCTGTGGATACTGGATCCCGCGGTCGCAAGCGCCGCCTGGAGACGACCGACGACGACACGCCCACAGTCAGCCAGGACGAGAATGGCAATGCGCCTGCGAAGAAGGCCACCGTGGCCAGCAGTGGCTTCATCTACATCCTCCGGCCGTCGCCCGAGCTGTGGACGAGCAGCTTACCACACCGGACACAGGTCGTCTACACACCAGACTACAGCTATATTCTGGAGCGCATACGAGCCCGCCCTGGAACGAGATTGATAGAAGCCGGCGCAGGAAGTGGCAGCTTTTCACACGCTTCAGCGCGTGCTGTGTATAATGGATATCCCAAAGATAGCAGCGATACAAGGGGTAAGGTGTTTAGCTTTGAGTTCAACGAGGATCGCTTCCACAAGATGGCAGAGGAGATTAAGAGCCACTCGCTACAAGGAATCGTGCAAATACGGCACCGCGATGTGTACAGAGAGGGCTTCATGGTCGATGGGGAATCACCAAACGCCACGGCCGTGTTCCTCGATCTGCCAGCGCCTTGGAAAGCCATCCAGCACCTCTCCCGGCGCAGCGGTGCCTCGCCGCTCGACCCAAAGCGGACCGCCTACATTTGCACATTCTCGCCTTGCATTGAACAGGTGACGCGGACAGTCAATGAGCTGCGCACCCTCGGCTGGGTCGACGTGGACATGGTGGAAATTTCGCAGCGCCGTCTCAACATTACCCGTGAGCGCGTTGGCGTCAACCTGCCCAACGAGCGCGGCAACACCCAGACCCCGGCCGACGTACTTGAGGCCGTGACAAAACTACGCAAGGTGAATAAGCAAAATAAGCAATTCCAAAGCAAGCAGCTTGCGCAAAATAACGGAGGTGGACGCCCTGTTTCTGCTGCCGCTGCCGAGTCGACCGAGATGGATATTGACTCATCCGCTGCGGTTTCGGACGCAACTTCACACGGCAAAGACAGCGACTCTCATAATCACCGAAGCGACAACGCTGCAGAAGCAGCTGACGACCAAGAAAAACCGTTCATGCAAGGGCGGCTTGTTCATCGCTCAGAGCCCGATCTCAAGACGCACACCTCGTATCTCGTCTTTGCGCTGCTGCCACCAGAGTGGACCGACGAGGATGAGGCCAAGGCGCTGGCCAAGTGGCCCTGTGGGCAGGAAAGCAAGGTTATTGGCAATTTGGACAAGCAAGCACGCAAAAGGGAAAAGCGGGAGCAGCTCGAGTCGCGCAGCAAGAAGCGCAAAGCGAATAATGATACCCAAGCTAAAGTCACAATTGCAGCGACAACGACATGAGCTGTTGGAGTTTAGAATAACAGGCTGTACTATTCTCACGGTATAAACCTGTTCCAGATGAAAGTTCCTAACATTAAAAAGAATGGCTGGCAAAGAGACGCTTGGCAAAAATTCGGGCTTTGCAACCACTTTCGGTCTAGTACATGATCAGGTCGCGCCTCGCAGCAAGGAAACATCTTGGGCTTAGTACCAACTACACTGGAAATTAACATGCCGGCATTATTAGTTATGTCCGGCTGAAAGTATGATGCCATGTCAGATCAATTGTCAAACATGTTTCACGGTCCAACATATGTAGTCGCCAAAAAGCTCATTTAAGGCAGGACAGCCCCAAAAGTCTTGAAGCATTTACATCAGTTCGTATAAAACTGATGAACCCAGCGTTCAATCAACCCAAAGTACAATATGTCGTCTCAACACGACTACGTCGCAGATCTCATCACTGGGCCTCCACATACAGAGATGGGATATAACAGACTCGGTAAATCTGGCCTCAAAATTTCCAAAATTATCCTCGGTGCCATGTCCTACGGAAGCAAGGATTGGCAGCGCTGGGTGCTGGAGGAAGACGAAGCCTTGCCATTGCTCGAATATGCCTATAACGTTGGACTGAATACTTGGGACACTGTAAGAAACTGATTAAAAAGAAACTCTTCCAGCCTCACCCGAGTTCCAGATGACTAGAAAAGCTAATGGTTGATGTTTTATGTTTTAGTCTGACCTCTATTCAAACGGAGTTTCTGAGGAAATCATCGCCAAGGCGCTTAAAGTATACAAGATTCCACGAGAAGGCGTAGTAATCATGACCAAATGTCGCTTCGCTACGAGTGCACCGGGCGAGACACAGCTGTCTGTGTACGCAGCCACTGTGAATGACGGCCGTATGGTAAACCGTGCCGGTCTCTCGCGCAAACACATCTTTGATGCCGTGCAGGCCAGCGTCAAGAGGCTCGGCACCTACATCGATGTCTTGCAGATTCAACGAATGGACCCAGATGTTCCCAGAGAAGAAATCATGAAAGCTCTGAATGACGTGGTCGAACAGGGCCTTGTCCGGTATATTGGGGCAAGTTCTGTAAGTCTGCAGAAAGCGCTAGCAGAGACATGTCGCTGGCCGTCTCAAAGTTACTGACTTTGGGTAGATGCCTGCTTGGGAGTTTCAAGCACTTCAAAATGTGGCACAAACGTATGGCTGGCATAAATTTATATCAATGCAAAACTACTACAATCTTCTCTACAGGGAAGAGGAGCGAGAGATGATTCCTTATTGCAAAGACACAGGAGTCGGATGTATACCCGCAAGTATTATTTTCTTTTGGCGTACTACGCTTGCATCTCAATAACAGCTTTAACAGTGGTCGTCCGTCGCTCGTGGGGTACTTGCTAGACCGTGGAACAACCTTGCCAAGGACGCCTCATTGAGAGCTGAGCACGACGCTACTCTGGCTAGACTGTATGACACGGAGAACCAAGCTGATAAGGCTATCGTGCACGCTGTGCAAGAAGTGGCTAGCGATAGACAGCTGCCCATGGCCGTCATTGCGTCAGCATGGTGCCTACACAAGGGTGTTAACCCCATCATGGGACTCAACAGCAAGAAGCGCATTGACGACGCAGTACTGGCCACTAAGACGAAGTTGACGATGGATGAGATTGCAAAGCTTGAAGCAGCATATCAGCCAAAGAACGTCATTGGGTATTGAGATCTGGGTTCAATTTCTATGTACATATACGTATGGTCTAGATCTTCCAGTCGCGATAGAATCTAAAATCAGAGGATATCGCCGGTAGCAAGTCTTGCCCGTATGGACCCCGCGAGAATGGAGTAATTTTCGACGTGATCCAGGCTTGGTATTTGGCGGGCAGTACAAGTTGCGCGATTGGCAGTGACAATCTGAGCACAGTCGCTCCGGTAAATTCCAGTCTCGAGAGGTAATCCACAGACATGCAAATTGACTCCGCGAGCCAGATATTATCTGTCGAATAAACGCCTGGTTGCAAAGTGTCCATTCGTTGCTGCAACAGGAGTCGGTACGCATAGTATGCGGTGATGTTCGCTGCAGATATTGTATCATAGTAAATGTAAACGCGCTTAAACATAGAATCACCCTCACCAACCAATGATTTCTCTACCAAAACAGGTGTTCTGTAGCCACCACCAAAAGACAGGTAGTCTGTGTACCATTTCTTCATACTTTCACAGAGGGCAGAGCTCTTGGACAGAAGATTGGCAATGGCGTCTTGAGATGTATCGTGGGCAACTTCCCCAAAGGATTTTAACAGACCAGGGATCGAAGAATAGTGGCAAAAGATTCTATGGTAAAGTACGGCATCTTTTGGCAGGAGCGGGAACTTGATAAGCCCGTCTGGGACGGCCTGCCAGGCCGCTTGCTCCAAAAAACATGGCTGTTTTGATACAATAGCCTCTGCTATCTATTGAACCCAATTCTGTTAGTCGCTTACCTACTAGCTAGCTGTCTAGTAGCATAACTTACAATGGATCCACGAGAAGTGAGGAACATTGAATACTCAAATGCGGACTCGTAGCTTCGGCGCGCGCCACGTAAACGCATCAACCGTGAAGCTCCCCCAGCATGTCTTATAAAGGCATGGCTTGTACCAGCAAATAACTAATTTGGCGAGAAAATAATGGATTAGTCTTGGAGAACGGAGGCACAACATGTGACGACTACTCAAATACATACTTCGTACTGTCCCAATAGCATCGTCGCGCAAAGTACCTCTGGCTGAAACTGCTTGCTTTCCATCTCAAGCATAACGGCCAAGTTTTGGAGAGCTGCTCCATATGAAGACTCCGCGCCCTTCAGTGCCAACGAATCCTTGGTTGTTTTTCCAAAATACGCCAGCGCAACAGCTAATGCAGCGTAGTCTAGTGCGGCATTCACGCCCAAGCGAGGGGGAATATGCCACAGCCAGGTTCCGAAGAGAGATATCTGCATGGAAGCGGCACCTAAAGGAAACATGGCTGCGATGAAGCACGACACGAGCTGGTCCTGTTCTGCCCGTGGCGATGCCATGAGTATTAGCTGGCGCTCCTTTTCCGAAGGGCACGCCTCCTGGCCGGCCATGACAGGAGCATTGGCGTTCCATAGAAAGGGTGGCGAGTCCTCAATTTTAATCTTGGGCCGGTGGTATCGATCTTCTTTGCATGGGCCGCGGCGTGCCGTCTCTTGGTGGCCGTGCCGCCCTTGTGTGCGCATCTTCTTGCCTTCATCCACAAACGTCATTGGCCGTTGATACCCGGGACAGGTACGGCCGCCTCTACGGCATTGGCTACAGCTTGGGCGTTTCTCATCACACTAACTCGGTGGTTCAAGGCGAAAGACGTGTCAGCGAATACAACCGGTACCGGCACGGGGCGGGGGGCGGGGAGCAGGAGCCGAATGACTTTTTGCTAAAGGAATCCTCACCTTAATGCTACGCATGAGGCATGTCGCACAGCCTTTGCTTGTTTTTACTCCAACCATGGCGATGAATTTTTGTCAAGAATCACCGCATAGGTACACCTTGGAGAGAACGAGTCGCTTCTTGGATGCAATGATGACACCTCCAAGTGATGTTCGATGGAATGTTTGGAAGGAAAAAACAAAGCTGTTTTGTGGAAGTTTTAAAGTTCCAAAGTTAATCTCCGCACGAGTCACTTTATCGGCTAGTTTAACAGTAAGCCATCGCTAAACCTCAAACTAGTCGGCAAATGCTCACCAACAGCTATAAATAGAGATAGAGAGTATGTGTCATGAACAATGTTCTAACAACAAGTTCTCTACCATTCCTGTAACCACTACTGTCGATAGCCTACGATATGGTGAATTGATAGCAGTCGCTCCTTGTGAGGCGCAGTTCCGCCACGCAGCTCCTGATACGAAGTAAGACGTAGGCATCTCAGCGACAGGGCTAATACCCCGGTAAATATTTGAACTGCCCCCAAGTATACACAACAATTACTGCACGATTGATGAAAGACTCCATGGATCAAGATGACGTATTTATAAGGGCAGCGTTGCGCTCTCAGATGTTGAACTGGAAAAGTAACCTTAACAGCCAGCGCATTGTACAGAGGCAGTCGTTCAAGCAATTACTTTGACCTGCCTATTCCCTCTCCCATCCCATCTTCTGTAAAGAGTTGGAATAGTGTTGGCGACTCGTGCATCAAGATCTGAAATGGCGGTCGCTGACTGGTGTCGCTTCGTGCAAATCATCCGATGCTGGCAGAGGCAGCAGGATGCGACGGGTCGCGACAGTACAGACTGGTGACTTCTGCGTCGACGCCCGCCAGTACATAGAATTTTCATATTTCCCAAGAACTCAGAACATGGCCCAGAGATCACGGACTGCGCCTCGGTATGCGTAATCACGAGCTGCCTCCAACCCTTGGGGCTCCGCTCGTACCTCTGCCAAGGGATGCCCTGCCCTGGAAATGATTGCGATGGACTCATGTACTACGTACAAGTGCTGACCGTAGAGTCTCGGCAATTTCTCACGGTATAAACCAAGTATGCATCATGTTGACCCTATTCATCGGATAGTTGACATGTGCGGAGTTGTGGTTGAATGGAACAGTCTCCACCGAAGTAAGGTGATGAGACAATTCACTTTTAGACGCATAATACCTTCAGGCTTTCTTAAAAGTAAAATATTTTCTCTTTCTCACGGCCTTTCACAGTACTCCGCCCCCGGCATCATTAGTAAAAGTTTCAGTGAACAGGCTGCTGAATCCTTGTAACTCGATCTACGGCTAAGCCCAAAGCAGTTCAAAGCCACGAATTTTAGTTCAGGTTCCGTCGGCGGAAACCATGCTAAACCTGTTTCGGTTCCAAGCTACGACTTTTAGTGATGCCTTGATGAAAGAGGATGGAGATAATAAAGTTCCAAAATGAGGGGCAGGAACCATGAAAATCGCAACCAACGACGTGTAACACGCTTTAATCGGAATGAAAGTCAATACCAGACTGCAGATGCTGCCGTCTTTCTAAGTTTGGCACGATAGTCTTTTAAAAGAACATGATGCCGTTTTTAAGAAGCCGGGTCAAGGCTCTTCTTGCACCAAGAAACAAAAACCTTGAAAAATATTTAACATCTTAATCCAACAAATGGTCACCCTCACAGAAGGCCAAAAGGCCACTTTGTCGTCACAGGCAATTGCATTTCTCACCAATGTTCGCCATGTCCCGTTTGCCGACATGCTCGCCAACTACTTTACCTCTCCATGCCGGATACCAAACATGCGCCAGGGCATGAGCGAGAAGATGGCTCCCGGCGAGGAAGCACTCATAAAGAAGCACAATCTCCATGTCAAGAATGTCAAAATTGCAGGAATACCCGTGGTGGTTATCGAACCCGATCACATCAAGCCGGAAAAGGAGGACAAAATACTCATCAATGCATATGGCGGCGCTTTTGTCATGGGTAGCGCCAGAGACCGTGCGGCTCTCATCATGGCTGCGGAGCTAGGTGTCCGTGTGTACTCTGTCGACTACACCAAGTCACCCGAAGCCAAGTATCCCGTGGCCAGGGACCAGGTGCTCGATGTATACCGAGAACTGATTAAGAATGGACCCCCTGGTAGCAGCTCACCCATCGATCCCAAAAATATATACGCAATGGGCTCCTCGGCAGGTGCCCAACTTGTCCTCTCTGCTGTTCTTATGGCACGTAAAGAAGGCCTCCCTTTGCCCACTGCCGGGATATATCTTTGCACACCGGCTATCGATTTTACCGGTGGCGGTGACTCGCTGACGGCCAACGCACACGATCGGGACATTATGCCTGTCAGTTTGTTGGTTGGCATGGTTTCTCAAAACTACATCCCGGAGGGTCAAGACCCAAAGGACCCGCTGCTGTCCCCGGTGTATGCAAGTTACGGCACATCATTCCCTCGGACCGTTATTACCGTTGGTACAAGAGACTTTGCTCTGAGCAACGGTGTCAGAATGTATTGGAGGCTAAGAGACGATGGCGTCGAGACAGAGCTCCTGGTGTCGGACGGCATGTGGCATGGGTTTAATTGGGAAGAGGACATGCCAGAAGCAATTCAGGCGAGAGCGGCAGTAGTAAAATTTTTGGAACAGGCGAGCTAGGGTAGATTATTTTAGAAGTTATCATAGTAATATTAATATTATTTTCCTCAAATTATACTCAGGCTCATTCGGCCCACCAACGTCTCTCAACGGGCTCGCCTGGTCAGTCTAAGCGACTGCTTCTAGTACCATCGGAACGCAATATTTTGCAACAAGAACTGATTCATAAACTGGATCCATGACCTTTGTTCCATTTCCCTTCCTTTGGTTTAAACTTACTTTCTGCTTTGTAGTTATATCACCACGACTCACACGGCACATGGGCAATCTGCCGGAGATCGGATAAACGAAAGCGCCGGGCGCTGCTTGTCCCTCCACAAGTCAAACCACCAAAAGCTATGGCCGCGCAGGCTGGCACCCATTAAATTTTGAGCTTCAGCCGGAACATTGCACAATCAACAAAAACGCCTCTTTCCAGAGTCGATTCTACAACATACCGACGATACTCCGCCCACCATGACTTCGACAATTGGTATCCCCATCAAGCTCCTGAACGAAGCTCAGGTTCGTCTTTCCTCGCCCGCTCTGCCATTCGAGCATACATCCGCAGAGAGCTGCGCGGACTGGCACGCGCCAGCAGTTAGGGACTAGGAAATGAGGCTAATTATTCGTTAAATACAGGGCCATATTATTACTCTCGAAATCACATCGGGACAAACCTACCGTGGCAAGCTCCTGGAAGGTAAGCCAAGCTCCAGTATTGTCAGACAAAACGGACACCGCCTACTCATTAGACGAGGGCTTGTTTTGTTTTGTTTTGTTTTTTTCTCTACTGACATATTTCTTCCTTCTTTCACATTCGATAGCCGAAGACAACATGAACGTTCAGCTCAAGGACATCACTGTAACGGCCCGCGACGGCCGCGTCTCCCACCTCGACCAAGTCTACATCCGCGGCTCCCACGTGCGCTTCTTCATCGTCCCAGACATGCTTCGCAACGCACCCATGTTCAGAAGCAGCAACCTCCGCGGTCGCGGTGTCGGCATGGCCCGTGGTCGTGCAACCGTCAGTCGTGCCCGTGCCGGTGGTCGTGGCGGTCGGTAAAGTGGCAGAAAGCGCGCCTGAATGAATTGATGGAATCTGGAGCAGAGAGGGGTAGCAACAAAACAAGCGACAAAAAGGCGGTATTTTTGGAGACTTTGTCAGGGCAGTGATACCTGCGGTTGCGTTTTACAGTATCTGGGGCGTTCATGGTTGCTTTTACTGCTGTTTTGGGATTTTAATGGTTCATATATGACTCGCTACATTTTCTCTGTGGGATAAAGTCGACTTGGCTACTTGCCAATCATGGTTATAAAAAAAAGAAAATCTTAATATCTCGATTTTTAACCCCAAGGGGATGCCAAAGACAGGCCCGCCTGCGTATATGCTGAAATCTATTGGAACAAATTAAAGTAAGAAAACTGTATGATACAGGCCAGTTTTGTCAATAGCTAAGAGACGTTGGCTCTCATTGCTTGTCTCCTCAACAACCTCACTTTAAGCGAGAAAGCAAGTCCGTGGCCGTCGCTACAAGCTCCTTTGTCTTTTGCAGCGCTTCAACCTGTCCTGGGGACAGCGATTCTTGCGCGACAAGTGCTTTCCCTACACTCTCCTCCACAGCACGTACTGCCTTGCGGCCCTCCTCACGAACGTCACCTTCCCAAAACCGGCGTGCATTCTCCCACTTTTTTTGCATGCGGCCCAGACTGTATACGATACCAAGCGCAGCAACAGCCCCAGCTTCGTAAAAGCCAGAAGTAAACGATGAAATGTACAAGAAGCCGGCTAAACTCGCGGCAAGCGAGGAGGTTCCCAGGGACTGCACGAGAAGACGCTGCGCAAGGGCCTGCAACGCGGGAACGGTTTCGTCTTGGAGATAGCGCCTAGTAAAGTCAATGTGGCCGGGCCATTTGGGCAGCGCTTTCGTCTTGGCCAGCTTGACAGGGGCCGATGCGTCCAGTTCAGATACAGGCTGTGGGTACTTCGGCGGCTCGCCCCGTAGCTCAGCAATGCGGCCTGCGAGGTAGACGAGTTCTCGCTCGGCAGTGGGAAGGAATCGCTGGCTCAGGATGTCACTCGTGAGCATGCCGACGTCATCGACGCGCCAAAACAGCTTCCACCAGCCGAGTTTACGCCAGCGTCGCCCAGTAAAGGCTAGGTCGAGCTCCTCTTGTAGTTCGCTGTGGGCTTGTCGTGCCCACTCGGCTAGGCCCTTGTGCAGACCCGTCGCGTCGTCCAGCGGAGTCTTGGATGCGAGTGTCTTGGAGACAATGACGGATTCTTCGGTCTGGATAGTCGATTGTGCGTTTTCGAGGAGCGATGCCAGCAGTAGCTTGACGGCGGGCTTTGTGGATTCGTCCTCGGTTCTGAGGCTGGTCTTGATCCAGGTCGTCAAGGCGGGGACCTTGCTGGCAAACCAGAGACGTTCATATTTCATGCCGTTTTTGACGTCTTCGCGGAAGAGACGTATACTCTCTTCGGCCTGGGAGACGTCGATGACGCTGAACGCTGCATCCAGCGCCTCGCCGGACAAGCCCTGCATATTCACGGCAGCAGTGATGCTTCCGCCGCTCTCAGCTACTGGAAGCGAGGCAAGCCCGACAGCGCCCATCAGACCATCTGCGACAACAATTGCTTGATGAACCGGGGCGGGTGTATGCGATATGCGACCGTCGGCTGACCGAGTGGTAACGGATGGTACTAGAGCCGCTTCTTGAAGCATCTGGATGGAGGCCTGGCGGGAAGCCAGGCTAGGAGGGGCCACATCCATGAGCAGAAGCTCTAGCCCCAGTGAATTGTAATCTGGTGATGATATATGTAATCTCTGAATTATATTCTCCTTGGTCACTTCGATGCTGGGCTCATCTAGGCGCGGATCGGCACTGATTTTGACAATGAGTGGTTTCGTCACGTCGTAGCTGTCCAGCCGCAGCTCCCAGTCCTGCAGGTCCTGAAGCGGATCACTCAGAATGGCCCTCAGCAAACGCTTGGCCGTCGCGGCAGAGCTGCGTCCATTGGCGAGCCCCAAAATGGCGATCCGGACAGCTTCCTGACCGGGTGCTTGACGCAGACCCTGTAGCGCCAATTGCAACCTGGAAGGGTTAAAAAGCTGCGGCGACTGGCACTGCAGCTGTATGAACACCTTCTCAAGCTCAGAACGCACATTATCGGCTACTGCAGGAGCGGTGGAGAACTGTACTCGGTGGTCGGACAACGTCGGTCTTGTTGGCACGTTGTTTCTCGGTCGTCCACGGTATGAAGCCGTTGTCGCTTGCGAGCTCGTCAGCGAGCAAATGGTGCAGACTTGCCTCTTGGTCGCAACATATCGATTCAATGCCACGGCACGCAAGGTCTCACTTCTATATGCCACAATAGAGGCCTTGGGCGACATTGTCGGTACCACGAAGCGCTGGGTTATGCTTCCTGGTGACGCGTGTTGAAGCTTGCGGGCTGCGACTTTCCGGTGGATCGTGGCTGGGGGAGCTTGACAGTTGCCGATCGGCAAAGGTGCGGCAAATTGCATGTATTGTTCAACGCAAGCAGATAATTAAAATAATAGCCATAATCATAGCAATAATAAATTTCACATGCCCGAATCTGGCGCATCAGTAGAAGGTCATATTTCTTAAATGCCGTTTTACGGATGAAGTGGTGCAGTACGCGGTGGTTTCACTGCTTCGAAGAAACTAGACAGAGAGGAAATTTACTTGGAGCTAGAAATATCTGTTCATCAATTCTTTTTCTTTTTCCTCTCAGCTTAGTCTGTTTATAACTAACCCTACAAAAGAGAGAAGAACTCTTCCTCTTTCTTCCTCCTGTGTGAGCTAGATCGGCTGCCAAAGATAGCTTTCAACGTGTCGCTCGTACCGAGATAGCCTGCAGTTATTGGTGAAAAAAGACATGTACCAAATATTTATTTACTGCAGACCAAGTCTCACCTTCTATGCTTTAAAAGAAAAGCGATTGTACGGGCCACACAATCTGTGCGCCTAAATGGAGTCATTTCTAAGGCTTAGTTTCAGATCTTACAGTAGCAAAGATACACTGTGATTAAACATATCCATCGAAAGCTGTGTTTGTTTGCCTGTCTTTCAATCATATTTGGACACTTTACTCCGTGACCTGCAATCAAAGTAAACTTGAGTCAAAGGAAGGCATTAATTTAAGACGTCAAAATATTAAAGCAAGGAAATAAATATCAGTTTATCGTCAGATAAAGAAGCTTGCTTTTCGCACTCCGGGATGCTTCATCCACTACCCTATACTGCCAAAGGAAGACGCTGCACCGCCTGCTGTGCATCGATTGCGCGGTTAACGGCTGCAGGGCTATTTTGAAAGAAATTCATAACAAGAAGCCTCAATTAAAAGAGCAATAAAAGGAGAAGGAAGTGGGTGACTTAAGAATGCTTTGCCATGAATTTTGTTGACAGAGCCGTGGCTTTCCAATGAATTAGTCCTCTCCAAGAAGAGACTTTGGATACCTTGACATCTTCAAGTTATATGAGTATGAAACTTTGACTGTAGAAGTGAACAGACAGCTCATTACAACTTTATACTACATTCAACCGCGTGTAAGGTGATTTACTGGTTAACTCTCTTACAAACTTTGGTAGAGGCCAATATAGTTGGGCTGTTGTATTCTCAAAGTATTTGCTGTTCTACTACCGACAATGAAACTATGTAATGTATTTTTTAGTCTACAATGGTAAGAATGGGCAGTTCCGAACAGTTGATAAATGACATGTAGCAAATCAACATAAGCAGGCATCAAATCTGACAGGGCATTGCAACTGAACGATGCCATCGGTGAGGGATTGGCCGGTGTTGTGGACGAGGAAGCCGTCTATCGGCATCATCGGAAGCAAAAATAAATCTATGTCGATCTTATTATTGGAGTTGTGAATAAATCGTCAAAATACAGGGTCTGAGCTTCTTAATTCGGTAAAGCCTGCTGCTTCTACTCCAAATCTGCAACTCCCCCGCATATCAATCATCTCGATTTTGCGGAGATACATGCAGTTTATTATATGTATATCAGAAAAGATGGCTATCTGAAGAAGAAACTGAACTGAATGCGAAGCTAAGAGTGTTCGGATGTGATGGAACATGCGTTGGTCGCAGAAGTCGAGGACAATGCGGTTTGCAGACGGGGCTCGACGAAACGCATTATCACAACGGCGGGATGAAGAGAGAGGAAGAAGGAAAAAATACTACGCAAAATCTTTAACTGTTGTCAATAGCGTACACCAAACCTCTACAAGGTCATCCTGCACAGGAATGCAGCGCAACAAGGAGCAGCGAGACTCTTGCATACCCCTCTCAGTTTCTTAATAGAACTAACACGGTTAAAAGTTATGAAAACATCTATCAGCTTAATTAAATTAAAATGGAAACCAAATGGCGAAGTTTAAGGGTCACAAAGGCGTGTAGTAGAAATGTCGACTGCGGCAGCAAGAGGCAGAATGAAACCAACACACTCGACAGTACGATCTAGCGGACGGGGAACAATAGAGATTACCCAACAATACCCCGAACACCTGAATTCCTCGTATTGCACTCTCCAGGAGTATCCTTAGAGACTACACCTACAAAACTTACTCTGGAAAGGTCTATGGGCAATTGCACACGCCCCTCCTGGACTCATTCGCAATTTGGGACCCTTGTAACAACATGACTTTTCACACCACGGCCAGCAAATTCTTTTTTTCAGAAAATTACATGACCGTACTGAAAGAAACTCTTCTAATTGGCTCAAACACTAAGAAGGAAAATTGTAATCGCACAGACAGTTTGCTAATTTCACAACGCAGCCTACACGATCATCAGTAGCGTGGGGAAAAAAGTGGTCACACAGGAAGCCTCGGCATGGCCACGAGCTTCCCCTCCTTCTGCCTTCCCGAAGTCTTTTTCTTTTCAAAATGTGTGTGCACACTAGTATTTTACAGAGTTTTCAAAATGAATCTGAATTTGTTTCATTTCCAATGCGGAAAGATCAGCATTAAGACGCATCGGCAAAGTTTGCGGGGAAGATAACGAGATAGTAAGGTTAGAAACACAGTTTTGAGGAGCAAGTAGGTACGGAGTAAAATGCGGCGAAATGTGGGAAATGATGGGGTTGGGGGAGAAATCGAGCACGGTTTATTCCTGGGGAAACGGGGCATTCCATTTCTCCACAGAGCAATGCCTCTTCCCTACATAATTTTGCATTTACAAGAATGCCATTCCTTCCTTCTTTCTTCTTTCTTGCCGAGCAACGATCTGCCTCATTGTGGTGATATCGTGTACGGCGGTAATTCGGTATGCGGAAACAGCTATGTAGCTCCTATGGATATTTGATGCTCCTATGCAGTCCTTACCACCCAGCTGCGTGGTAACCGACCCAGCCGGCCAGTTACGCGCCTGAAGAGCCCAATGTTGTAGCCCCTCTCATCTCCCAAGACGATGGGAAGTAGGAGGGGGGTGTGGTACTTGTCAGTGCGCCAGAGTGGCTTGACAGGGACAACCGGCAGCTGGAGTAAGGTAAATCGCACATGGCTGACCGAGGCAGGCAAGGTGCCAAAAAGAGGGGAGTTTTGTTGGTGGCGGCTGAAGGAAAGCGACGATACGATGCAGTGGACGCCAAGTGATGGGCGTGGCGCCGCCAAGCTAATATAAATCATGGCTAACTACTATATCATGCAGAAACTTGGCGCTTTCCTGTGCTATCCCGTGCTGTCCAAGGGCAAATTTTAGTTGAAGAATGATCTGTGTAAGTTGCCTCGGCACCGTTTTCTCCAGCTGCAGTTTTTCTTCTTTGTCCAAGAGGGCATCGACAAACTAGTTATGGGTTCAAGAAGTCGTACGAGTCTGCGTCTGGAGTGGCTGCCCTCATCAAGTGCTGTTTGTATCAATGAGCCACAATACTAATCGCAAATGGTATTTATGCAATCAAACATAGCAGTGACAGACATCCTGTAATGGCCACCGTCATGAGGGCTGGAAATTATGACCGACGCCAGTTTCTCTTGTTTTTTTTTGAGGCTCAAGTTCCAGTTAAAGCTGGGCGGAGGCGCGGCAGGTTCCTTGCTTCCCAGCAAGCCACACAGGTTGAAATGAGGCTGGGCCAGAAGCGTCACGGCTACAAACACAAAAAAACCTCGAATCTCACCCCGTGGGGACCCCGTGGGGGATAAGAAAGACGGAACCTTGCGAGAGATAATAAGCCGGAACGGCGACAATATTTACTCTTGCTGTGCGTGTCGGGGTCCTAACCAGGGGAGAACAAAATGGAATGGCAGAAAATTGTTAGTTGGTAGATAGACTTCGCGGAAAAGGCTTGTGGGCAAAACTCAATTAATCGCAAATCTTTTCCAATTTGCACTGCGACCATGGCATGGCGCAAGGCGATAGAGATATCATGGCAGGTTCATTAGGTTGACACATGCTTCTTTGAATAAGAGGGGCCGAGGGATCTAAATAGAAATCAAACAAATATATCATATGCCTTTTGCTATTTTTCTTGCTTTTCTGGAACTGATTTTCACCGTTTGAATAGTAATATGGGTAATCTCGTCCGAATCAGTATAGATGCTCCGGCCTGTGCGCCGCCGATGCTTCCGTGAAAGTGTTGATGGCGTCAGATGGCGGGAAAAGACAGCCTATCGGTGTTACATAACTACCGTTGCATCATTACCTTTTTTTTTCTTTTTCGACGCCATGGCCAAAAAAAAGTTCTCTTATTTCACCGAGACAGGCACGCCTCTATTGTTACAATCGCGCCATCGTATTACTTGTTGCGGAACCCGCTCGTCGATCTCGAGACAAATCCTTACGCAAATTGGCAGTACCTCCATGGAAGACAACCTCCACTGCCTCTCATCTCCATATTGTAAAGGTGTCAAGTGTGTGTGCATGTTTTTTGGTCTTGCGGCGCGGGCAAAGGCGCCGCCGTAGGACGGAATACTTCCCCAAGAAGGATATCGAGGCGGTAGATCCTTTTCGGGCTGCATTAGTTCTGTCAAGCCCCAGCCTCTTTTCCCCCTCGAGCATTGTCCACTCCCCTCCAATAACACGGAGGGTATTATGCGGCTCAGCCTTGGCCTCTGTGCATTTGATAGATTTTTTTTTTGCCCATTGCTGCTATCGGCCCAGTCGGGCGGAAAATTCCATTAGCTGCATCCGACTGTTTAGATTGACATGTGCGACGAAAACTGATTACATTGATGCACCGTAAGCAAGAACGTGGAAGCATTCGTTGACATGTTAGCAACCGTCCGCCCTCCGTTCAGCTGCTTGATTGTATTATAAATGGCAATTTGCTAAGTTCTGTGTTGAAAGTCTGCGATCAAGAAGCGGCAGCGGAACGCTTGGCCAACAGCTTCCTCCGTAATGAAAGCGCCTGACTCAAGATCGCCAAAAAGGTTGACGTCAAGCACATTCTGTAGTCTACTGTGGCGTTGGTCTCTGCCCTCCCAGTCTTCCTCTTCTGGGAGATCCCCAGTGTTACGCTGGCTGCAGCAACCGGCTCGGTGACAGTTTAGTGCCCCGCTATTTAGTGCTCTGCAGCCACCATGCAGCCACCAATGCATCTGCTGTGTAACTATTGAACGAATAGTGGAGGGGGGTAGGCTGTGACCCATGCTCGGCTTCACATGAGGATGGACCGATTCGGTGAGAATACGATAACCTATGTGTTTGAAAGAACACCATGTGCGGCCCGGTTGGTGTGGGCTGATTAAGGGAACTTGGTCTAAGACAGAAAGGGTATGCGGACAGCTTTGTGGTTCTTGCGTTGTATGAAAGACAGACGAAAGGGAGAATATGAGACAGTTATTAAAATTGCGTAAAATCATCATCATTATCCAACTATCCTAATATCTTCAATGGCTATCCAACTCTTAGTAAAACGGGAAAAAGGCCAGTCCATGCCAGTATTTAATAAATACGATTGTAAATAGACAAAGAAATTGACAAGAAACGGTAGAGATGAAAACTATTTTTGCATCGCCTTCATCTTTAATCCTAGCTTGACAAGACTCCACATTGCAGAGTCACCCAGCAGTGAGCTGGATGTAACATCGGTGCTGCGCTTCTGCTGCTTGCTCCAATGACCCGCAATGCTGCCGAGGAGCGTCTGGTTGGCAAAGACACCAGAGAGGGCATCAATCAGAGTAGTGCCGTTCTGCGGGCCATCGCCCTGAATAACGCCGCCACCCTTGAGGAGTCCACTGACAATGTCGCTGAGCACAGTCACGACGGAAATGTTGACAGTCAACGGCCGCTTGCCGAGGACGTCCTCGAGGAACGTAATGTGCTGGCCGTCAATGGTAATCGTCTTGGCAGTGGCATTCAGCTGAACAACGCCTTCGCCGAGCGGTAGCGACTGGCTGCTTAAGAAGCCGCTGAGGTTGCCGATGATTTTGTTGAGGTCGAGGAAGCCCTCGAATGACTGGGTGTGGTTGCCCGGCTGGATGGTAATGTCCTTGAGTGTGAGGCTGCCGGCGGTCAGGTTACCAGAGGAGAGTTCCAGCGTGATATCGCCGAAGGACAGCGCCATCGGGCTGGTGTTGGGTAGAATGAGATCACCGCGGATGTTGATGCCATTCTGGGTTGGGAAGAGAAAGTTGAGCTTTTGCATGCTTAAACCCTTGAGCCCATTGAGGCCTTGCATGGTAATGGTCTTGTCGAGGCGGGGGCTCGATTTGAGCGCACCCAGAGAGATTTCTGCATGGGTGCCGCGGACGCTGAGATCAACCTTGTTCCCGTCATAGAAGTTGCCGAACCAGGATGTCAGGGACGCTTGATCCGTCACCTTTTGTACCTGATCTTGGATGCTGAAGTTTGTGTTGCCGCCGTTGAGCTTGAGCGGGCCGACCTCAACGGACAGGAAAGGCGAGAACTGAGGCGCAGCCTTGTCGTACAGCTGGAGCACAAACTCATTCGTCTTTGCGCTGAGTCCGGGCGGGATGTGGAAAGAGCTGTCAAGAGTGACCTTGATCGTGTCGGCAGAGAGGACTGTCAAGGCGCCGCTTCTTACAGGCAGCGTTTGTTGGTTGACAATGAGCTGAACAATGGCAGGCAAAGCAACTTTGAAGCTGTGGTCCGCGTTAGTATATGGGCGAATTTTACAAGCAGAAGCTTTAAAACACTTACACAATGGGAAGTAGAATTGCCAAGAAGATTACCAGGCCTAGTAGGTACCACTTCCATTTATTTTTAATGTGGGATACACTCCAGGCTCTTGACTGTGTCGCGACGCGGGTTAGCTTCTCTCTGGTCAATTCCCGGCGAACGGGCTTGTCGATGATGTGGTCATCCGTGTCAGCCGTGGCGGCGTTTTCCAACGGCGGCAACGAGGCATTGTCACCATCGATGAGTCGACTGCCTCTGTAACCGCGTGCCGTGGTTGCTTCGTGTACGCTGACTGGCGAAACAGACCGGTCATGATGGCCTTCTGTGAATGCGGACGCCATATTGAACAAACGCAGTTTCCCGCACCGTCGGATATTTCCCCAGTATTTCGAAGGCGAACGCCCTACCAGTATTATAGCCCAAGATGGACAATATACAAAGTGGCGAACAGCGAGCCAATTCAGGATGACAAGGTAGGGAGAATTGGCGGTCGAGTATGTCAGTTGGGGGGAGGTGTCCTGCTGCTACGCTTGGGACGTTCCGCGTCTGTACTGAGGTATCGACCTCGCGGTATGGTGCGAGAGAGAACAGCCAGAAGAATTAAGGGAAAAGAAAAGAGAGAACCCCTTGGCAAGCTGAAAGAGGCTGATGGAGAGCAAGCGAGGAAGTAGTCGGAATTGTCTTTGCTGCCAGGAATATGTATTGTGGCATGGAAATGATTTGGCATGGAGACGGATGATGGCATTGAAGAGGAAACGAGGATTGGGGGGTGTGTTGATTGGGGTTTAGTGGTTCGAGTGGTTACTTCCAGCGACGGATGCGCTAGACAGGACCGATATTACGGCGCATTTTAGTGGTTGTTCCCTGCGGCCGAGACCTGGCAGACACTAAGTCTGGGGGAGTCTGTGGGGAGCCGAGGCCTGAAGAGTCCCGGTTCAGTGGAGAACGTCTCCAGGGATTGAAAGAGAGAGAGAGGGGGGGTGGAACTAACACAGATCTAACCATGTACTTCCACAAATTTTTTGGGAGATGAGCAACGCGACGAGAAGCGCGACCATTAAAACTATCAAGTTACATCTCGATCTAATGACCTTTGATATTACAGTATCAGTATCCATCATGCATTTAACAACTATGACACTTCTTCACAATAGGCTTTTTGTGATTGCTCAACCCACCAGGGCGCTTTCGTATGTACATACATGGGTGCAGAAAGGCAACATCTTGAGATCTACTGGATCAGGGCCAGCTGCTACCCCGCATGGGATCTAGCCCATTCTCTCAGCCGGTTTCTGCTCCGCCGGTTTCGCTCACAAAGTTGGCATTGGCTGGCCGTGGGGTAGTAGAGGGCGATTTGACCTCGCAGGCAGGTGATTATCCAGAAAGAGATGAGCCGCGGTTGGCGTTTTCATGCAACTTGTGATGCTCCTCTCCCCAAATCGCTTCCCCGCGCGGGGGCATCTAGGGAATCATTGGCAGCGACTTGCGTGCCCCGGTTCGTGCCCCGGTTCTCGATACCACCTTGACCCTAGTCGAGTGAGGCTGGCAGTGGAGGCGCGCCAGTTTCTAGGCTGGCAAAAAGCTTCCCCATTACTCTGTACAATACATACTGGCTGGTACTACGCAATGATGTTTGCTGGTCTTCAATTTCCTCTCCGGGGCCTAATGGCCGAGCTCGCTCAGCAGGGGTGGAGATGATCTTGTAACGAGTCATTTGGTTGGGTGAAGGCGTAATAGAGTCATGCTTCTCGTAAGGCCATCTTAGTCTAGCGAGCGTTACCCATGAAGCATTAATTGTGGCCAGGCGAACAATGTACAGGAGTTACACGGTAATAACTCGCAGGTCGTATTGCCATTGAAGAATGCGACCATGTGAGTCTGTGTTTTCCGATGGTTGTGGCTGTCCTAGTTACTAACTCGCCAAGCGTTTTGGTCGCTGTCATCAAGATAAGTACCAGACTCATACTACTGAGTATGTGGCTATAGTGAGTACTGGGTATGCGGCTGCTGCTCCAACTTTGTCAAGGAAGAACAAGAAAATTTTCACGCGAGTTTACTACGACTGATGGACTCGTCGATATCCTCAACTGGGTTACTCTTAACTTTGCTTCAAATAATATATCTGCAATTCTGACTCCTCCCACAAATGACCCAGTTCGTAGTGGGTGATTACGCCAAGGGCTGCCCAATCGGACTCCTTGTAAACCAAAGACAATATCCACGCTGTACACATTGAACGGCGCGACGGGCGAACATTGCGCTTGCAGCCGCCGCTTGGTTCTTTTTCAGCCCTCTTTTCAATTCAGTGTCATGAGAGCCGCCCAGTGTCCAGCGGGTCAGTGGATGAGATATTCTGGGCTGAAAATGAGCCTCGCCATTCTCCATTTTCCCCATTGGCAAGCGTCCTGTAGCTTCTGTCAGTGCGTGGCTAACGCATGTAGTGACATGCATGATATAACCCTTGTGACTGTAGGACGCCAATACAGAGCAGAGTTACTTTACGGTTATTATGCAGCCCTGTGACAAGAACTCCATCAGAATTTTACGTCTAACAAATGACCACCCAACTAGTGTAATTGAGAACTATAGATGAATGCTGTTTTGTTTCTACTTTATACATGGTTTTACGATCATGGATTAGTTCCGAGATGTCATTGATTTAGTTAAAAATTTGCCTTTTTTTCTGCGTGGTAATCACCAGACTCGGATAGGGTTGACACTGTTGGTTTCGCTTGTCCGCATTTGACTGGTCACGATTTGGCGTTAAAGCCGCATTGAGCACGCTAGGTTTTGTATGGCCCGCCATCAATAACGCTGTGAGAAGACCTAGGTGAGGAGCATTGAAACAATTTACTAGAATACGGCGATGGGCCTTTAGTAGGAAGAGAATGACGTTTAATATTTTGAGATCAAAAGTTCAGGCTCTTAACAAGTCGGGCAAGAAAGCACCTGACAGCACATATCTGGACGGAGTTTGCCGTAGACTAGCTTATTATGGCTGCACTTCACACTATTGAGCCAGGCCATCTAAGCGAGTTGCCACCTAAACAGCGTCCCTGCCTATTTAAAAAAAAAAAAAAAAACTACTGTAGCAAGAAACTACATACGGGTATTAGCTTTACCAATAGGTAAGGAACAATGGCGGACGCAGACCAGACGCTTGCGGCGACATGCTATTTACAGAGGTGGCTTTCACTCGCTCAGGCAAGCATGGGCA
This sequence comes from Zarea fungicola, assembly GCA_900169235.1. Taxonomy (NCBI): domain Eukaryota; kingdom Fungi; phylum Ascomycota; class Sordariomycetes; order Hypocreales; family Cordycipitaceae; genus Zarea; species Zarea fungicola. The sequence goes on from FWCC01000008.1 coordinate 144,176, forward strand.
GCTGAACTGAGGCCCTGTTTCATTCCATTCCGCATTGCTGAAGCCGTACAATTTCGCAAACTCCCATGATGATGTGGAAAGCAGAAGTTTTGCAATCCGGGCTAAACAAGGTTTCCAAAGACGGAAGCAGAGTGCTGGTCTCCCTTGTGCATGGAAATCTCCACCCATGCGAGACATAACAATGAGAGAATTATAAGTTGTAAAATAAGAATGTCGAGGGAAATAAAAAAGAAAAAGGAAAGAAAGCAAGTTGATAACATTTCATTTTCTTTAATCGCGGCTGGAGAAAGTTGGCCAGAGTACACGCTGGCTATGCAGCCCCATGAATAACTAAGGAGTTGGTGATGCATGAACACAACACTACGGCCGGTGTGGATCTCATAAAGTGGACTGAAACTGCACAGACTCTATCCTGCCTGTATAATAACAATAACAAGAACAATAATAAATCTCAAAAAGAAGTGAGATGATCTTTCTAAGGGGATGTATTGTGCGACCAGTTATAGGGCGGCGACAGAGATGCTGCCACTTTTGGGGGGCTAATTTCATGCGAGACACGGACGGTGAGATGAGAGGGATTGCAATTTTCTCAGCAAGCTCACCCACCCTGCGAGGAGACTCCCTCTTCTGAATTACAAGTCAAAATAGTTAATAGCTACATAGTTAACAGGTATTTGGCCTTTTGCGTTAATTTCCTCGGGCTTTAGACGAGCAGAACGACAAAAGTTGCGTCCGGGCATCGATATTCAACTCTTCACAGGCAAAAATATTCACAAGCTTTTCCCTCATGTTAATAAGTGATGGGCAGGCAACTAAAAAACGCCCATTATACCATAAATGGCAACTGATTTTCATAGAAGCCGAGGTACCGTGTGAGATGGGCGTGTTAGTTGATGCCGAGCACTAAAAAGTAGTTACTAGAAAAGCCTGCCAGCCGAGATTTGTAGGCACAGAGGAGGTTCTGCCTGCCAGCCTGGACTTGCGATCCGCCCCCCCCCCCCCCCCCCCNNACTTGCGATCCGCCCCCCCCCCCGCCTCCAGATTCCCTCAACACCATCATCAGCATCACCAACACCTGCACTCAACGACACAGAAGCACACACTTCCTTCTCTCGCCCACCCCGGCTTCTCTCTCCACCGCGCCCAATTCAGCTACCGGACGCCACCAACTGCTTAACGAGGAAGAGCCTCAGTTCACTTTTCCCAAACTCTGTCATCCACCTACGCTAACTCATGCTCTCCCCACAACGCTAGGCGTGGCTCACCCCCCTTCTGTCCACTACCCCGGTTGCATCTCCACCGAGAGTCATCCACCAGGAGCCGCTTCTTGCAGCGCTGCTCGGCTTGCTGGGTTGGTTTCCGTCTGTGCTGCTTTTCAGAGGCCTAATAACCAAAATATGGGAACCAGACTTGGGGAAACCTGGGGTGTCGTTGCTGCTCAGCTCTGCCAAGTTTTGCCCGTGCTCCGGCGCACTCCCCCATTGTCTCCTCCACTGAACTCAATTGCTCGACCCAGGCAAAACACCCCAATCGAGAATGGGTTCTCGACCTAGCTATTCCGCCCACACTCACTTGCCATTGTCGTCTTCATGGCAATACCACCCTAGCTCCGAGGTTCTGTCTAACTTTCTCCGCTTTCTCTTAACCATCCATCACATCACGGAAAACACACGCCCCCCCCTTCTGGTAAGGCCGCCGGCCATGCAAAAAAATCGTTCCTCGTTCCCTCGTACATCTTGAACCGAATGCTGTTGATATCCACCCCAGGTCAAGGCCATATTACATATCTACTCCTCCTTTACCCTAGCCTCTTTTTTTTCTTACTTGGGCTTCTCTTCTTTCTTCTTCTATACCTCTTCCAACCTTGCCAATTGCTCTGTTTAAGTGGGAAGCCAATACACCAGTCCAAACAAGACAGCTTCCTTTCTGGTGAGGCAAACCACAACATCCACAACCATGAGGTGGACATCACTTCTGGTGGGAGCCGTGGCCCCCGTAGCCATCATCGCTACCGGCACACGCACACATTCTCCCCCAGAGACCACGATTGAGGACTTGTTGAAACGGGATAACCTTGACGAGATTCTTGCCAGGCACAACCTGGCCCTGGTTCCTCGCAGCCAACTCACCGACACACTAACCGAGTTGACTGCTCTGCTCAAGAGACAGCAGGAGCAGGATCGTGTGGACCCCAGAATATCTCATCTTTTACGTCGACAGAATGCCACGAACCCAAACTCTGGTAGCAGCAGCAGCAGCAGCAGCAGCAGCAGTAAAGGTGGCAATGCCCAGGCCCAAGGCTTACTAGGCAACCAAAACGGCCTTCTCGACGGTCTTCTCGACCCTCTAGTATCCGGCGTCACAAATGCTCTCGGTGGTATATTCGATCCTATTCTTAAGCCCATTGAAGAGCTTGTTTCGACTCTGCAAGCAGTATCATCACTGCTCACGCCTGAGTTCATCCAGGGTGTTCATGATGGTCTCATCGGCCTTGGCAAGACGTTGAAAGATCCAATCCCTGATATGCTCCGTGACATTGTCACTGTCGGCCAGCCCATCATTGACTCACTCGGCAAGCTGGATTTACCCAGTCTCATCCAGCAGCTCGAGCCCCTCATCAAGGAGCTCAGTGGCCTCGACCTTGCTAGTCTCTTGGATGCGATCAAGCCTCTACTCACTGGTACTGAGATTACCAAGATCATCTCAATTATCGACGGAGCGGAGCCGTTGGTCGCCAGCCTTGGCAAGCTCGACTTACAGGATCTCATTACGCAACTTGAGCCGATCATCAAGCAGCTTGGTGGTCTCGATTTGGATGGCATTCTCCAAGCCCTTGCACCGATACTAGATCCGGCTGAGATTACCAAGGTCAAGTCCATCATTGACGGTGCAGAGCCTCTGGTCGCCAGCCTTGGCAAGCTCGACTTACAAGATCTCATTACGCAACTTGAGCCTATCATCAAGCAGCTCGGTGGACTCGATTTGGATGGTATTCTTCAAGCGCTCGCACCAATTCTTGATCCAGCTGAGATCACTAAGATCAAGTCGATTATTGACGGCGCAGAACCCTTAGTTGCCAGTCTTGGCAAGCTCGACTTACAAGATCTTATTACACAGCTTGAGCCTCTCATCAAGCAGCTTAGTGGGCTTGACTTGGATGGCATCCTTGAAGCGCTCGCACCAATTCTTGATCCAGCTGAGATCACCAAGATCAAGTCAATCATTGACGGTGCTGAGCCCCTCGTGGCGTCCCTCGGCAAGCTCGATCTTGAGAAGCTTCTTGATCAGCTACAGCCCATTCTTCAGGAACTTGGCCAACTTGA